>QXTE01000112.1:191013-245949 GCA_003942145.1 Platysternon megacephalum
CCTGTAGCGGGGTGGTTACCCCGCTCCTGCCCTGAAGGGCTTAAAACAGCCCTGGAAGAGGGCTGTGGCAGGGGAAAAGCTGGGCTGATTGGGGAAGCCGCTGCAGCTGGGCCACGCCCCAATCAGGCCCCAGCTGGCTGGTATAAAAAGGCTGTGAGCCAGAGGCCAAGAAGTCTCTCTCCAGGCTGGGAGAGAGCAGGGCCTGGCTGCCTGTAGAAAAGGGACTGGGAGTGAAGCAGGGCTGGGGAGAGCCAGAGGAGCAGGGGAGCTCCAGGCTGGCAACTCCCCAGGCTGCAGGGCCTGGTCCAAGGCCCATAGAGGTACTGGGAGGCAGAGGAAGGCAGCGGGTCTGAACCCCCTTGCCTATGATGAGTGGCTTTTACACTGCAGTCTGCCCCCCGGGGAGCAGGGGCTTGATGATGACTGGCAGTAGCCCAGACTGAGGCAAGGTGGGGATTAGAGGGTTGGGGGTTCCCCAGAGAGGGGTGACCCAGAGGCAGCGTGTGGGGGTATTGCCAGGGGGCAGTACCCCAGATAAAAGGGCACCGGGTCCTGGGAGGGACACGGGGGCCAGCAGCAGCGGGACACCGGCCTGCAGAGGGCGCTCCAACGGCTGGAAACGACCTAATTCCCAACGACCAACAGGAGGCGCCGCAGGGGTGAGTTGCACACCGTTACACCCCCATGACCAGGACATTCACACCTACCCACTAACAGGCAAGAGAACGGAGATTTGCCCCTCTTCCCCCACCTCGCTGCAGGAAAGGCCCAGAGCTGGAGAACCAAGGTGCCCGGTGGCTGTGTTAAGAGCTGAGCACACAGACACAAAGCTGGGGAAAAAGACAAAAGGACAGAGACAGGGCCAAAATGGATTCCTTAGTAGCCGGGCTGGGGACAGGCCTGATGTCATTCAGACTGAGCTCTTTCTTAAGCTTTGCTTCTCTAAGCTAAGCGAAGGACTTTTAGATTCTGTAGCCGGGTGGCTAATAAATTGTTACCTTGTTTTGAAAAGGCTCCCTGGTGTGATTGCAAATACCCCCTAAAAGCAGTGGGCCCCAAAGCATTGTGCCTCTCTAACGGGGTCCACTGCATGCTATGGAGCCTCCTTGTACATCAGGGGACTAGGCCTCATCCAGTCTGGCGCCCCCGGGGTTCTGCCCGTCATGTGCCCCATGGTTTTTCTCTCTCTCCGGACGCAGGCCGTTCCCTCTTCGTGACTCAGCCCTCTGGGTAGGTCACTCTACTGTCCTTCCTTCCCCCTGGATCAGCTCTCCTCATTGGCTCCTGACAGCCTTCCAGTCCACGGCTAGGTTCTGTACCACGTTGCCAGCTGCTCATAGGGAAACCCAGGCCTGCCCACTACTCTGCGTTCCAGTCCGGGGGCCCTGAGTCTGGTGACTATGGTCTGCTTGCTCCCAGATCCTGTTGCTATTTCCCTGGTGTTTTTCCTGGCTCTCTGCTCTGTCTTGGGGTCCCCCCCTCATCTTGGTTTATTAGCCCAAACTCCCTCTTCCCAGGGAGTGGCTGCAGACTGCTTCCCCTGCAGCCCCCTTCTGTTCTGAGCCTGCTGGGGTTATACAAGCCCAGCTGGGCTTCATCATCAATTAGCCCTTCATCAATTACCCACTTCAAGCCCTGGCCCTCCCGGTGCAGCCTATCAGGTTGACTCACCTAATGTAACCTGCTTTGCCTGGTGCGCGGTGCCACCCCATCACAGCCCCACACAGGAGTCTAGCTTGAATGGATTAGCTGCAGGGAGCCGCAGAGGCAGACAGGGAGGGATGGTCCCCGAAAGCCCTGTTTCAGAGTCATGGACGCTGCAGGCCGGTCCCCGTGGAACTGTGTGGACTCCTGAGGTACGTCTACACCTGCAATTAGACACCTGTGTCTGGCCCATGCCAGCTGACTCGGACTAAAGGGTTATTTAATTGCAGTGCAGATATCTGGACTCAGGCTGCAGCCCGAGCTCTGGGACCCTCCCACCTCACAGGGTCCTAGAGCCCAGGCTCCCGCCCAAGCTTACATGTCTACACGGCAATTAAACAGCCCCTTAGCCCGAGCCCCAGTCAGCTGGCCCAGCCCAGCCACGCGTGTCTAACTGCAGTTTAGACGTACCCTTGGAGTACAGCACCCTAGGGGGGTGATTCCAAGAGACTGGTTACGTGGACCAGACCCTGCGAATCCATGAAAAGGAGACATTGCAATGAGATTGAGTTACTCTGGATTGAAACAGGTGTAAGTAAGAGCAAAATCAAGCTGGTGACATTGAACGATCGGGTTTGTGTGGGCGAATTCTGTAATACAAAGAAACTGCTGTATTAACCCATAATGAGCCAGACCCTGCCACCCTTCCATTCAGTAGCAAATTATTCAGTGAGCAACTCCGTTGACCTCTACAGGACTATTCAGGGAGTGAGGTACTACTCTGTGAAGTCAGGGTGGCAGCATCTAGCCCATTGTTATTACAGGGGAACTGAGGGTTAGCAGACAGGGGGAGCGAAGGAAAGAACAGAGTTTCATTTGGTGAGAATCTCCTTAAGCAATCACCGTGAGAAAACCAAACCCACCCCACTGGCAGAGTGATTAATAGGGGTTGAGAAACTGTAAGAAAGTGTTTAAAAAAATAAATAAATCACATATATACACACACAATGGCAAAGGAGGAAACAGGCAACTCCCTAAAACAGACACATCACTTCACTGCCGAGTCAAACCAGGGGAAACACTGATTGACCGAATCCCAAGGAAAAATGAGACCAGTCAGCGCCAGATTCCAACCTCAGTTATTCCAGTGTAAATCTAGGGCCATGCCAACGAGGGCACTGGATTTACTCCAGCATGAAACTGGCATCCTGGAGATGACAGGAAGGATGGACTTGTGGTTCAGGCACAGGATGAGGGCGCAGGAGAGCTGGGTTCATTTTTTGGCTGTGTCACAGCCTCCCTGTGTGACCTGGGGTGAGTCACTTAATCCCTCTGGGCCTCGGTTTCCCATCTGTAAAATGGGAGTGATCAACCTTCTTTTGACTGTCTTGCATTACTTGCAAGCTCTTTGCAGCACAGGCTGCCTCTGATTATCTAGGAAACTTCCAAATCTTTTGAGCTTCACCCATGGCTACTTCTACCTATGCGACAGCGAGACTGCTTGTGATCTCATATTAGAAATGGTCTGGAGTGATTCCAGTGAAGCTGACAGAGCTACTCCTGTTTCACATCAAGGTAACTAAGAGCAGATTCTGGTCCTCAGTTCCTGCCTTGCAACAGGCAAGATACTGTCTATGTACGAGACTTAGCCCCATAGTAATGGGGCCCCTTACAATCTTTCAGTGCTGTTATCCCCACTTTACCAATGGGAAACCGAGGCACAGAGAGACTAAGTGACTTGCCCAAAGCACCCAAGAAGCTAGTGACAAAGCAGGGAATTGAACCAAGGTGTTCCAAATCCCAGGTGAGCACCCTAACCATTGTACCTTCCTTCCTCTCTGCTGTCTTTCTAAAAGATTTGCTCTAGTTCGGCCACAAGTTATTGGGATTGATGTAGGACGTAGAAGATTCTCCCTCTCATTTCATCATGTGAATTATGTAACAATTCAAGTGAGTTTTAGTTCTGTGACATCACATGTGGTTGAGCCAATCAACCTCTGGTGCAGCTGTAAAACCTGAAAGCTGCAATCCGATGGATTAAAAATGTTGCCTGATGCTTTGGTCTCTCACTGTGATAGTTGCTAGAGGCTAAACCCAGTTCATAGGGGTAGCCCAGAGCTGATGACAAAAGCTTGAAGGTAGCAGTAGCTCCACTCCCGGCTTTATTTGTCTTCTAAGGCTTGGGGCACTGTGTGCCACTGATCTCCCAAGGCAAAATCGAACTGTGCAATGGTCCTGAACAACAAACCTGCAATGCAGGAGGATCCGCAGGTTGCATCCATCAAGAGTAAACGCCTCCTAGTTTCACTGATTCCTGCAGAGGAGAAGATGGTGATCGAAAGGAAGGTCTGGGGCACGGTCAAGTGGTTCAACGTCCGAAATGGCTATGGCTTCATTACGAGGAGTGACAATCAGAGGGACGTGTTTGTACATCAGTCGGCCATAAAGAAGAACAACCCCTATAAGTACCATCGCAGCGTGGGCGATGGAGAGAGGGTGGAGTTTGATGTGGTTCTAGGGGATAAAGGCCTGGAGGCTGCCAACGTCACTGGTCCCGGTGGCCTTCCCGTGCAAGGCAGCATATACGCTGCAGACCGTCGCAAGTGCTCGTTGGGTCTAAGGAGAAGCCCGCCTCGCAAGAGTTACCACCTTTGTGAGAGCGTGCCAAAGAACGAGGCAGCAACGAGTGCACCAGAAGATGGGAATCTGCCCTACAGTGGCCAGTCTTATTTGATGCACACATCCTATGGGTATCAGCCCCAGTGTTCCAATTCTGTGAGCACAGAAGTGGTGCATGCTGAAGGTCAGTGTGTGCATGCAGAGCAAAGCAAGCCAGTGAAACAGAGCATATACCAGGGCTTCAGGCAGCTTCTCAGCTTGGGGCAGCGTTGTCTGAGACAGCCGAGAGAGGAGGGGGGAGAAAAATGTAACGGAAGCCCCCAGGCAAATGAGACTGAAGACTCAGCAATAAGTCAACGTTGCTACCATCCTAACTTCAGTTACGTACGCAGACGCCCACGGAACGCGAAACCACTAGATGGGAAAGAGACCAAGCAGACCTCTGGACCACCAGCTGAAGGCACCATGGTTCCTGAGACCATCAGCCCACAACCTAGCACCACCCAGTTATCAAACAAGAAGGATTAAGAGAACATGGAAACCCAGGAATAAGAACACAGACCTTCCGCACTTGCTGTTTTCCTTGCTGTTGTTTGGATAACTCACAATTTACCATCATGAGTTTTCCATGTTTCTTACCTAAACTCCGTCAGTCTCCTTTCAGGACCAACAAAGCTGAAAGAGTTGACAAGTTGTTTCCAACTTATCCAACCAAGCTCAAGTTTTTAACAACCTTTCTTTTTAATTTGTGTGAAATGCTATATCTGATTTCTTCCCCACCCCATCCTGTAAACATACATTTGAAAGATAGCAAACTGCAAGCATCTCTTAATAAAAGTCTTAAAGAATTTGTCAAAGGGTCAGACTTTGTGGGGATGGGCCACAGACGTAAAATATTCCTTTCTATTGGTGGTATAGTCATGGGATATGATTTTTTTTTTTAATCCCCACTACCTGGCATGGGGATTTGGCTGAATATTAGGCTCCAATTCCTCTCCAAAATACAGGAAAATGCCCTTTCCACTTGGTGAAACCGTTTGTGACCCTCTTTCAACTTGAGATAGTTGATTGCCAATTGCACCATTTGAACTGAGAGTCTAGACGCTCTACAAATGTTTGTGTCAGGGCACAAACATATGTGGTTTATTGTACATCTCAGCAACAGCTTTAGTCTAGACGTTCCCCTGGTAAGTAGTGCTTTTCTCGGCACACACTGTGCTCTAAGGACTATTCAAGGATTCAGAGCTTGTATTTTTTAAAATAGATGCATGTATACAATGTCTATATTTTGCCTTTTTGTTTTATCCGTGTCCCCACCTGTCTTCGCGGGGCCTAACCCGGCAATCACATTCATGCAGATGGATCCCGGCGCTCACACGCCATCCCACTGAAGTTCATGCAGGAGTCCATCCATGCAGCTCTGATTGCAGGATCAGGGGCTCATGGCATAAGTTCTTCGGGGAAGGGGCTGTGTCTCCACATGTGTTGGCAGGACTGAGGCCTTAATTTTCTCTTCTAAAATTGCAGTGGGGATTTGAATTTTAAATGTCAGAATTTCCAGGACTTCGGTGAGCTCTACAAACCTATTTCCCAGCTGCATTTGCAGCTCCCTGACAGCGGTGGGTGGAGCCTTTTGGTTTTGAAGGATCAGATCAGGGAGATTTTTTTTTTTGTTCTATAGGGACTGGTTGCCTGCCGGCAAACATGGATGGACAAACCCAAACAATACAGGAGTCAGCTCGTTCACCACAAACGGTACACAAGAAGCTAGGACAAGAAGAGACTAATCTCAACTGAATCTCCAGGGGAAGCATAGGTTGCCGGAACACAGTTACCTTGGATATGCCTTCACATAGGAGAGATCATGACATTAGAACCGCTCTTCTGCATTAGGAGCAAGCAGAGGACACCACTAAAGCCCTCAGCGCAGGGTCACATACGGGGAGACGTGCAGACGAGTGAGTTTCTCCCTTTACAAGCAAAGATGGTGATTTTTAGGTCTCGCCCAGCCATTTCACAGCCAGCCCCGCACTCGAGCAGTCCTCGGTTACTACTTGAGCGGGAAGCAGCCCGTGTACTTCACTTCTCACAGCAGGCCTACGGACCTTTGCTGTTCCTCTGAAGTCTCCCATCTAAGCATTGACCCGACTACACCCGCTTAGCTTACAAAACACAACGAGCGAAAGAAACACAACTGCCATCTAGCATGCCCAGCAATGAGCAACTGAAGCAAACATTTACAGTGAAGTCTGCTGCAAAGCTGTGACCAGCTACTGTAAATGTTCTTAGCCCACCCTTATTGTTCAGCACCCTGTTTGAAAGCTAATCTAACGGAATATTATTAACCTTTAAAGAGACACTACCGGATAATTTGGGCAGCTTGTTAATTCCTGGGTCATTTTGTCGGTAATTATGTAGTATGTATGATTTCTAGGAATCAGACATCGTGGATAAGCCCTGTTTGTTTTGGCTCGGTTTCTATGGGGATGAATAGAAGTAGTGTGATTGATTTCCATTCTGTTGCCATGGATATTAATAATAATGAGGTGATTATTACTGCTCTCTAAACCGTAAAGCAATTCCAAAATGAAACAGGGAAGGGATTGGGCCAGAATCTCAACTGGCATAAATCAGCATTGCCCTATTGACTTCATCCAGCGGCTGGGACTTCAATGGAGCTGTGCAGATTTACGCCAACTGGGAATCTGGCCCAATTGGCTTCAGCAGAGCTGTGCTGATTTACACCATCTGCAGATCAGACCCCATGACTCCTGCAGAGCTATGATTGATCTGCATAGTTAAGGATCTGGCCCACTGGCTTTGATAGAACTATGCTGCGTGACACCAGCTGAGGATCTAGCCCAGAATTGCTCAGGATCTGGCTAAATAATCCAAAGGTGTTTTGGTTCTTTTTATTTTTGCCTGTGCTAGCAAAAATGCTTTGTGGGGCATATTGACGTGGCCCTTTGGAGTCGGAGCCTGTCTAGCCTGAGACTGCACATTGACTTCGGTGGGTGCACAAACAGGAGTAAACTTGTGCACAGAATGGTTTGTCAGAGCAGCCCCCTAAGAATAATAAATGGAGATATGCCTATCTCATAGAGCTGAAAGGGACCCTGAAAGGTCATGGAGTCCAGCCCCCTGCCTTCACTAGCCAGGCCAAGTGCTGATTTTGCCCCAGATCCCTAAGTGGCCCCCTCAAGGATTGAACTTACAACCCTGGGTNCCAAAGGTGTTTTGGTTCTTTTTATTTTTGCCTGTGCTAGCAAAAATGCTTTGTGGGGCGTATTGAAGTGGCCCTTTGGAGTCTGAGCCTGTCTATCCTGAGACTGCACATTGACTTCGGTGGGTGCACAAACAGGAGTAAACTTGTGCACAGAACGGTTTGTCAGAGCAGCCCCCTAAGAATAATAAATGGAGATATGCCTATCTCATAGAGCTGGAAGGGACCTTGAAAGGTTATGGTGTCCAGCCCCCTACCTTCACTAACCAGGCCAAGTGNTTTAGCAGGATAATACTCAAACCACTGAGCTATCCCTCCCCTCCCTTAGTGCCTTGTTAGTTTCACTGTCATAATAATAATAAAAAGCAATACATTTTCTTCCCAGGTGGATGCCAAGCCACACCCACGTTCCCAGTCCCCAAACCATCAGCTCCATCTCCTCGACTAAGCAATCTATATTCCTTCTGGAGAGGTTTTCACCCTGTTGGAACACTAAGTAACACTCATTTAATAAGCCCCATCCTCATGGCCAGATGAAACCTTTCAAGGACTCCCCTTTCCTGGCTGGGATGCTCTGCAGGCCTCCTTCTGTCGAGTCCTGGTGTGGGGGCAGAAAGCTCACGAATGGCAAATCGCAGCCACGGGGCAGCCTCCTTGTTGTTTTGTGGCTTGTTGGGATTCCCCATCAGCCCATTGCCCTGGAATGACAGAAACAGGATGAGAAAGTGACCACCGACATTCTTCTCCCAAAGCCACAATCTGTGCTTCGAGGCAGTTTGTTTTCCAGGTTTCCTTCCAAACCAGGGGAAATTATTCTGCATCTTGGTTTCTCCCTTCCTCTCGCAGGCAGACGAGACCTCCCCTCACCCTCTTCGCTTGCTGAGGATAGCAACCCTCGGGGCAGAATGAAAACCAGACCCCTGTAACATCCCACACTGGCCTGCCTGCTGAGCCTCCATCACAGCTCATAGGACATCGGCTCAGATGCTAACACTGGCCGTCAAATGCTGCTTTGCAGCCAAGATGCGAAACATGGTTCTGCAGAGATTTAAAAGCAAGATGAGCCTGTCAGAGGGTTTCCCCCCCACACACATCTTTTTTCAGCTGGCCCAGGCATGTCCCTGTGCCTTTACCTGCAATCATGAGGTGGCCCCCATGCCTCGTGGAAATAGCATCACTCCATCCTGGGAACACCCAACACCCTTAGCTAGGTAGGGTCACTCAGCCAGAGCTTTCCATCTGCAGAGAACTGCACCGTAAGCGAGTGCAACCCATTTAGCCCTAGGCTTGCACCTTTGAAAGGAGCGTGGGGATTTCACGGAGGAGCGTCGCCGATTTCCAGATTTCTGTCCCCTCTTTTACTGAGACGCTGGAACGATCAGCCACTGATTTTCAGTGTTGCTCTTGCAGTCACCCAGCCAAGATCGCGCCCCATTGCACAACTAGGGCTTGATTGCAATATCATGTACATGTGCCTTACCCCTCAGATCATCAACCGTCCCTGCCCAGAGAGCTTACAATCGAACTCGACAAGACAGACAAAAGAAGCATTATTATCAGCAGCGCCGAGAACTGGAGCCTAGATCTCCCGAGTGCCAGGCTGGCTCTTTAACGACAAGACCAACCTTCTGCTGTAATTGCTAATAAGCACAGCTCTTTATGTGGGTGGCAGCGGGGGTGGGGCTCTTCGTTCTCATGGGGACAGGGAGGGGACAGGCTAGGGGCAGTGTGGAAAAGGTGTTCGCAGCAGCAGCTGCAGGCAGTCTCGGGGTGATCCCGGATCATTTGAACAGTTGACATTTTCCGGCTCCCGCAGCCACACTGCTTGCAATGTTCGCAGCCAGCACAAGGGACTCAGGACCCAACCCTGCAAGGAGCTGAGATCCTGCTTCCAGGTGTCGAATGCCTTCAGCTCCCATTAACCTCAGCACTTGGCAGGATCAGGCCCACAGAACTGACGCGGGGAAGCGGGAAAGAAAGAGGGAAAGGGAGGGGCATTTGTAACAAAGAAGGACCACCCTGCGGGGAAATCCTCTGGGGTTCAAAGAACTACACACAGGTCTTCAGCGTGGCTACGTGTTTACTGACCTAACACAGGTTTTATATGGTTACTCTCTCCACGCACCATGAAAACACATACACACACACTCCCCATCTCCCCTATTAATAATCCTTGCCTAGCTATGAGCAAATGGAAATTACCTCTATTAAAGGGAGAAGCCAGTGGCTTGTTTCATCTGGGGGGGAAAAAAAAAACCCCAAACAAAACATCTGGACTTTTTATTTCTAAATGATGTAGCAAGCTCCTCTCTCTCAGACCTGGTTGGGGTGGGGGTAGGACAAGCTTGTGGTTAGAGGGGAGCTCCCACCCATTTCCTTTCCTTGCCCTTCCCAGGCATGTCAGAGCTGAGAGCCAAGACAAATCAAAAGTCTCAGGAGCCCCAGACAGACAGCACCACTTACTGACTGCAGTAATTACAGTCATTGGAGGAGGGTGAGGGAGAGGCCAGGGAGTGCTGGCACAATAAGAACCCTGTGCTGCCCTCTGCTGCCAAAGCAAAGCGGTGGGTTTGCAACATTTCAGAGCAAAATGCAGAAGAGCCCTTATATCAGGGGCATGGGTTGTTAGGGGGCAGTTGCCCCCCTCCCCGATTTTTTAGAGGCCTATATGCTCCACTTTTTGCCCTCCTGCAACTTTGCAGAATATATATGCTGACATGACTCCCCCTGCAATTTTTCTGAAATAATACCCCTGCCTAGGGTGACCAGACAGCAAGTGTAAAAAATCGGGACGGGGGCNCTCCTGCAACTTTGCAGAATATATATGCTGACATGACTCCCCCTGCAATTTTTCTGAAATAGTACCCCTGCCTTATACCCCACCTGATGGCTTGAGATAGCTGCTGATCGATAGGGGAGGGAAATCCACCCCAGCCTGCTTCATCTAAGGTCAGCAGGTTCACTCACGAGCTATAACAATGAGCTGCTCACTTTACCAGGTGGTAAAACGGAGATAATGGCGCTTTCCTCCCTCGCACGGGCAGTGTGCCTCTGGCTTCGTTAACGGACGTGAGCTGAGAGCCTCAGGTGAGGAGTGGAAAGTGCTATTCTCATTAAGGAGAGCTAAGGGCAGATGAGGAAAACATCCCTCTTAAGTACGTCTATATGCTCTCAACCCCAATTACTGCATTGCCAGAGCACCTCACAACCACCCCTGCATTTACCCTTCCACCCCTGTGGACAGAGCAATGCTATTATCCCTATTTTGCATATGGGGAACGGAGGCAGAGGGGAGCTCAGGCTCTGTCATTCCCAGGATCACCAGTCGGCCTTATCTCAAGCTGCCAGGTCTTCCCTGCTATTTTCACCCAAGTTAGCAAGGCCCGTTTTATTCCCTTGTAGTATAAGAGTATGGCTCCATTGCAGTGAAAGACACATGACATGGCCACAGCTGGCTATCAACTCGCAGTGCAGACATTTGGGCTCAGAGACCCTCCCCCATCACAGTGTCTCAGAGCCCAGGCTAAAGCCTGGCCCTATCCTACATGGCTCTTGTTAGCCCAGCTGCCAAGGCCCCCCCCCTTTTTTTTAATCACACTATAGCAGGGGTCGGCAACCTACGGCACGCGTGCCAAACATGGCACGCAAGCCGATTTTGGGTGGCACGCCGCTGCCTGCCGCAGTCCCAGCCCCCAGCCCCACTCAGCCCCCCCGCCCACCGCTCTCCCCTGCGCGCGCAGGAGGCAGAAGCTTGGTCCTGCGGCAGCCAAGCTCCCCCCTCCCCCGCTTCTTCCCCCAGCGTGGTTCTTTCCTTCCCCTCCCTCCCGACGATCAGCTGATCGCCCGGGGGAAGGGGGGCGGAGCCGAGCCGCAGCGTGCTCGCTGCTCCGTAGAGGAGACAGAGAAGAGGTAGGGACGGGGCCTTGGGGAAGTGGGTGGAACAGGGCATATCCCTTCCAGCCCCCTGCCATGAGCCGCTCAGGGCAGGGGGCTAGGAGCACCCCCACAAGCCGAGCACCCCATCCCTCTGCCCTGAACCCCCACACCCAGCCTTCCGTCCTGCACCCCCACACACACCCAGCCCTCTGCCCTGAACCCCCCCCACCCAGCCCTCTGCCCTGACCCCTGAACTCCCTCCCCACACCCAGNAAACCTTGTTTACTTTACATACAACAATAGTTTAGTTATATAATATAGACTTATAGAGAGAGACCTTCTAAAAAACGTTAAAATGTATTACCGGCACGCGAAACCTTAAATTAAAGTGAATAAATGAAGACTCGGCACACCACTTCTAAAAGGTTGCCGACCCCTGCACTGTAGGGTAGACACACCCTAAGTGACTCGCCTAATATCATGTAGAAACTCAGCAGGGAAGCAAGGAATTGAACCCAGCTCTCTTGAGGTGGCAGGTAATTGCCCTAACCAGTGGACCATCCTGCCTCTGTGTACTAGTAGGACTGAAAAGTGTAGAAAAATATCTTATTTCTTCCTCCCAAGAAGTTCCTCAGGAAGCAAATATTCAATGATTTGTGGAGCGTGTACATGAAAATGGCTTCCTGAAATGATTCATTAATTATATTTTATATTTATTTATTATTGCAGTATTAGCTAGGAATCCAATCAAGTATCAGGGCTTCACTGTCCTAGGGATTGTACAGACAACTAACAAGGGAGTAACAAGGCTTATTTCATTCTGGGGTGTATTAAGAGGAATGTCATACGAAAGACACTGGAGGTAATTGTCCTGCTCTGTGAGGTCTCAGCTGAAGTACTGTGTCCAGATCTGGGTGCCACATTTTAGGAAAGACGTGGATAAATTAGAGAGAGTTCAGAAGAGAGCAACAAAAATAATAAAAGGGTTAGACAAGGTTAAAAAGCTGGGTGTGGTTATTCTTGAGAACAGAAGACTGGGGCAGGACCTGATAACAGTCTTCAAATATGTTAAGGGCCGTTATAAAGAGGATGGGAATTAATTGTTCTCCATGTCCACTGAAGGTAGGACAAGAAGCAGTGGGGTTGATCTACAGCAAGGGAGATTTAGGTTAATTATTAGGAAAACCTTTCTAACTATAAGGATAGTTAAGCTCTGGAATGGGCTTCCAAGATCAGTTATGGAATCCCCGTCATTGGAGGATTTTAAGAACAGGCTGGACAAACACCTGTCAGGGATGGTCTAGGTTTACTTGGTCCTGCCTCAGCATAGGGGGCTGGTCTTGATGACCTTGATGACCTCTTGAGGTCCCTTCCAGCCCTACATTTCTATGACAATCACTGCCCCAAATAGCTCAACTGTCCGAAATGTGCCATTTGGATTATCACTTCAAAAGTTTTTCTCCCCTGCTGTTAATAGCTTCTCTTAATTAATTAGCCACTTACAGTTGGTATGGCTACTTCCACCTTCTCATGTTCTCTGTATGTATAAATATCTTCTTACTGTATGTTCCATTCTATGCATCCGAAGAAGTGGGCTGTAGCCCACGAAAGCTTATGCTCAAATAAATTTGTTAGTCTCTAAGGTGCCACAAGTACTCCTGTTCTTTTTGCTGATACAGACTAACACGGCTGCTACTCCGAAACCTGTGTTGCTATGCTTTCAGTGCGATTGTTATTTGAGCTAGCTAGATCAAACTTGTGTGGGTGTGTCTGGACTGTGCTGCAGACACACCTCTGATTGCAGTAGAGACAGACCCGCAGTGTAAATGCACTGGGTGGACAAAACATACAAATGTGGCAGGGTGGTTTGTGCTAAAATGAACAGAGTTCCTCAGAAAAGCAGAAATTGCATTTGATTGTCAGAGGCACCCTGTCCTCTTGCTCCATGGTTCTCAGCAACAGCACAGCAACCCCCTGGTGGAATGACGGGTTCATGCTTGCAGCCAACTCTAATCATGATGGTGCTAGAAGACCAGTTTCAAGAAACTGTCTGGACTTTGTGAAAACTTAGTGTAACCCACACACCTCCTGGGTGTGGTGCTCTGTCTCTTCTAGTGGCACTGAGACCACTTAATGAGTCTGCTACAGCCTTAACTAAGGGGATGCAGTAGCCACTCCTGTATTTAGCTTCAGAGGTCCCAGGTTCGATCCCACCTGCCGACAACCAGCGTCTGTCGGTGTCACATTAGCAGAAGAGCTGCTTCTTTCTTTACTGACCCATCCTGCAAATACCTATTCACATGAGGTTACGACATGAACTTTGATACTGGCAAAAGTCCTATTGACGTCAAAGGGGCAAGACCAAGGCAACGGGCAGTCCTGTTGAATTCAAGATGACTATCTGTGTACCTGTACTTGCACAAGGAAAGCCTGCAGGATTTAGGGTTTTTTTCACCTATTCTATACCCACCCATCCCCATTTTGTTTCACTGTCTGCTGTGATCTAAAGAAGAAGACCTGAAGAAGAGCTCTGTGTAAGTTCAAAGACTGGTTTCTCCCACTAACAGAAGCTGGTCCAATAAAATATATTACCTCACCCACCTGGTCTCTCTAATGAGCTAAGGAAACATTTTCACTCCCTGAACGTTGCACAAATTGTAAAACGCTCAGCACAGCCCCCCCATTTATGGTGCCAATATAGTAAAAGAGAAATCAAACACAAGCAGTTTAAAAGAAGACAGAGATATTCTTCCTTGCATGCTGCCTGCCAAGCCTGGAAATCTCTCTCTCTAGATATGTCCACCACTGTGTTATCAGAGCACCAGCACTGATTAATTAAATGTCCTTTTCTCTGCTCTTGACAAAGGCTGTCTTGCCCCGTGCATACCCATTCAGAATGCTGCTGCAAAGATCATTTGCCTAGTCCGCCGCTTTGACCATGTCACTCCTTGGTTTGAGTCCTTCCACTGGCTTCTCCTTTCTCCATCGCATCGAATATAAATGGCTTGTCTTCATTTTCAAGGCCCCTCATGGCCTAGCCACCCCACCCCCCGTCATCTCTCATTCACTATTGAGATGATGACGACTCCCACCTCCGACTGGCGCGGGACACCCGCCTCCATCACCCACTGGATACATTTTCAAACAGGCATTTTTGTGCTTTCTCCCCATGCTGCCCCTCAGGCATGGGAGGTGCTCCATGTAAATGCTCCCAAAGCGACCTCCTTGTCCTCCTCCAAATCCCTCCTTAAAACTCTCCTTTGCCGGGACCCCTACGGAAAACTTGACAACAGTTAGGCTGCTGGTGTGCATATGTAACCCACACACCTTCTGGGTGTGGTGTTGTGTCCCATCTAGTGGCACCGAGACCACTTAGAGAGTGTTAACTAACAGCCAGCTGGCTTTTAGCTCATGCGGTAGAGGCTTATGCACTAAGCTCCAGCAATCCCAAATTCAATCCTGCCCACCGCCGCTGTCAGTGTTACACATAGACTGCTGATCATCGTACTGATCAATACTGTCTTGTTCCCTTGTACTCCCACATCTGTTCTCTCTTGTTTTGTGTTTAAATTGTAAGTTCTCCTCTGTGCAATGAAATCTACCAATTCCCCCCCTCTAGTTTCTCCCACTTCCAGCTGCCTTTTTTTTAATTCAGTGTTTGTACAGTGCCTACCACAATGGGGCCCTGGTCCATGACTGGGATTCCTAGGCAATAGGGTACTGCAAATAATCAATCATAATCATAATAAATAAATGCATGTTCTCCTTTTCCTATTCCAAATCCTTCCTTACAATATACTTAATAATATAATAATAATAATATAATAATAATAAAAAATAATAATAATAATAATAATAAAGTATAATATAATAATAATAATTAATAATAAAGTATAATAATAATAATAATACTTTCCCCAGGACATTTAGCATCTTCAATCCAACTCACTGATAAATGTCTCTATCCTTTCCTTACAAAATAATTCTAAAACCCTGCATTGTTCTTTGTTAAATCCATGCCAACCTGTGGAACTCCTTGCCAGAGGATGTTGTGAAGGCCAAGACTATAACGGTTCAAAAAGAAACTAGATAAATTAATGGAGGATAGGTCCATAAATGGCTATTAGCCAGGATGGGCAGGGATGGTGTCTCTAGCCTCTGTTTGCCAGAAGCTGGGAATGGGTGACAGGGGATGGATCACTTGATGAGTTACCTGTTCTGTTCATTCCCTCTGGGGCACCTGGCATTGGCACTGTCAGAAGACAGGATACTGGGCTAGATGGACCTTTGGGCTGACCAAGTATGGCCGTTCTTATGTTCTTATCTTCCTCTAACAGATCATATTTCACCAGGCCTTCACACTGTTGTGAGTGATCTGATTAGCTGCCACAGTCATTAACATGGCCTGCCCTGGTCTTCACTGACCCTGAAATCATGTTCTGCCCCATGACAACTAACATGAGTCTCGGCAGCCACACACCTGTGGACACTATCGCCAACCACAGAGGCTCAAAAAATCACTACACGGGCCCCCAGAATCATAATCATAATCTTTTCTAGCTATTGACAGCTATTCTTTGGATTTGCCTCCTAGTTTCTGAGCCTTTAGGGTGCACTGGGGGGGGTCACATTTTGAAGCTTTTCTCTGGGACCCAGATGGTTAGAGACGGACTTTTCTTTTAAAAGCGAGCTGAGATGTGCGCGTCATCCCACAAGCTGTAAGGAAAATCGCCAGTTGTCACCAGACTCGCAATAAACTCCCAGGAGTTGCTAAAGCTGTGGGCTGGACCTCTGGATAGTGGAGGTAAATGAGATAAAGCTCTAATATGCACATTTGATGAATATGCATTGCCTCATTTGCATAACCCCCTGCCAGCAAATCCATCCTCTAATCCATGCAGTGAAATCTACCAATTCCCCCCTCTCTAGCTTGTCCCGCTTCCGCGGTTTGTCTGGCTCCTCTCTCTCTGGCTCCCCCAGTCCCTCACGTTGCCCTGTCTCCCCTGGACAGCAGCACCTGCACCTCCCCCAAGCTCTGGGAGTGGAGGGGCAGAGGATCGGCTTCTCTACCCTCCCCATGTGCTAGGAATAGGGAGCCAGCTCTGTGCTGCTGTGGAGGGTTAACCACCTCCCTCCTGCTCAGGTTTGCAGTTCCCCCTACTGGCCAGTGCCTGCAGAGAGCCCTATATTCCACCGGGTAGTCATAGTGGGGCTGGTGGAGGAGGTTCCTGTCAGAGTCAGAGCTTCTGGACTGATGTATTATTATTAATAATCATAAAATAATATTTGTATTACAGTAGGATCTAGAGGTCAGAGCCCCATTGCGCTAGATGCTGTACAAACATGTAACAAACAGGCAGCCCTCACCCAACCAAACTTGCAATCCAAGTGCAAGATGAAAAGCAACAGAGGGATATGATGGGCAGGCCAGCGGAGCCCACGGTAAGGGCGAGACCGTTGTTAACTGAGTAATAAACACTGATCACAGCACGTGAGCTGACTGTTGTGAATAGAGTAATAAGCAGTGATCACAGCACATAAGCTGCCTAATCGTTGTCAAGTGGCTTGAAGGCATCGTGGTGGAGGTTGGGTTTTAAGGAAGCGTTCCAAGGAGGATAATGCAGTGAGCCCTTCGGTGACAATGGGCATGTGAAGGTGTCTCTCGGAGCAGATGCTGAATGCAATGGGTGTTGCACTAGGACCACGGAGGGTCTGATCTGAAGAGAATGGGGTTGCGGGGTGGTACTGAGGGCAGCGTTTGGCCTGCAGAATCGTTGTTGATAGCGACAACGCACAAGAAGGGAAGGAAGATCCCAGCTCGATTCTCAGCTGGGCTTCATAGGACCATCATCTGAAGAAATCAGTCTTTCCCCGGTCAGCTGAGCCCATCTGCTTTGAAGTCAGTGAGAGGGAAGGAACGTGGGATCCCACAATGCTAAAGGCACTTTGAGGTATTTCTCTTTACAGGCAAGCTAAGTCGTTGTTCACCATGGATCACCAGCGGCCTCTCTGCTCACAGGGGGCAGGTGTGTTCACTGCGTGCATCTCTCCTCCCCCATCCTATTGTGATGGCTGCCGTCTTGGTCAGCACCCTGGGATCGAACCAGAGCAAAAAAGTAGCACAAGTTGCAACAACTTGAGCTCAAAAGCCAGCCTGTGGTAACAGATTCATATCCTCTGGGATCTGGCACTAGTGTGTTATGTTAGCACTTGGTTATACCTGTCTCAGAGAACTGGAAGGGACGCCAAAAGGTCATTGAGTCCAGCCCCCTGCCTTCACTAGCAGGACCAAGCACTGATTTTGCCCCAGATCCCTAAGTGGCCCCCTCAAGGATTGAACTCACAACCCTGGGTTTAGCAGGTCAACGCCCAAACCACTGAGCTATCCCTCCCCACACTTGGTCACTGCTTTGATCTTCCATGAGAAGGTATCATAGTTGTACTGGGTGACAGCACTTAGAACAGGCTTGGGGTACTATGCAAATGATGCTCTTGGAATAAGTGGTGGCAGCTGGAGGTATTGTGCTCACAATTGCCTTGAGCACAATCAATGGCTAGGTGCAGAGAGCAGCACTCCGACGAATGACCTTTAGGTCTGTAAGGGGAAGAGATGGATCTGGCATGTCCTCCCTGCATTATTGATGGCCTAGCTCCATGCCTTCATGCAGAGATGATTCATGAGGGACCCTGAGCAATGTCTCACTCTCTGCTTCATGCTTAAGGAGCCCACATAGTACAGTAATTCTAGAGGAGTAGCAACCTAAGTTCCCTCTAAGCTGCGCAGTCAGGCTATCAAGGGCCATGCAGGTGTGCAGTGGGGAGAGGCACCTCTCCCCCAGTCCCGGAGCTGCCAAGGCAAGAGAGGGGTGGGAGGAGCAGCCTGCACCCCAAACCCCTCATCCCTGGCCCCACCCCAGAGTCTTCACTCCCCCATAGCCCAACCCTCTGCCCCCAGCCCTGAGCCCCCTCCCACACTCCGAATCCCTCAGCCCCACCCCCGCCACACATAACCTCCATATTGGTGCACATCACAAAATTCATTCCACATATGGATGTAAAAAACTAGAGGGAACATTGGACTATCAACTCTCTAGGATCACTCCACCCCACCCTCTCCTTTGCAAACTCACAACAGGGGAGCCATCACTTGATTCCCCCCACTAACTTTGCAGACACAAAAATGGCTTTCAGGTCCCTACCTGGGGAAATGTCAGTACTAGGTGCAATGGATGTGATGTGGGTCTTTGCACGGCTAAAAACACTTGCCTGGGTTGAGGGAGGCAGAGGAGAAAGGCTAAATCAATCTCTGATCTCCTGTGGTTTCACTCCTTCAGGCATCCACTCCATTTGGGAACCATGTGTTCAGCCACATTCAGGTTTGTTTATCTTCATCTCTGAAGCAGGCAGCCGCATGGAAGGGGGCGAAGGAAAACTTCAGGGGCTGAGTGAGAGAATAACAATAAACTTTTTAAAATGCAGTTTGATTATTTAAAGAAATATTGGGCCAAAGTCAACCTGGGGGTAAATCCATCGATTTCAGCAGAGTAACCACCTCCATCACCTTGGCCCACACTGACCACTCCATCTTTTCATTTTTGTAGAATCCTGTGTGCTGGACTAAGCTAGTGGAATGGGGTCTATTGCAGGGTCTCCCGCACTGCCTCCGTTTCCCAACTCTCACATACGCCTGTAGACCGATTCACTGGCCAGTGGGCCAATCAGCTCCCATCCATCAGTATTTCAGTCTCTTTCCTCTTAGGCTAGGTCTACACTAGCGGGGGGGGGGGGGACACCTAAGATACACATCTTCAACTATGCGAATAGCGTAGGTGAAGTCGGCGTATCTTAGGTCGACTTACCTGGCCATGAGGATGGCGGCGAGTTGACCGCTGCCGCTCCCCCGTCGACGCCACTTCCGCCTCTCGCCGCGGTGGAGTTCCAGAGTCAATGGCCGAGCGATCGGGGATCGATTTTATCGCGTCTACATTAGACGCGACGAATCAATCCCTGATAGATCGATCACTACCCGCCGATCACGTACCCTTAGATGCATTTATTGTTCAAACACAGGCCAATATCAATCAAGACAGGTAAACCAGCTCATGCTACCTGGCCTCTCCTAAGGCCTCTACTTCCGACAACTTCTGCTGCTCCCGACGGAGCAGGTTCCCTCAGGCAGGTCTTTTGCTTCACTGGTATGGCAAGAGTCTTCCTTCCCTGATCCAGAGTCTTCTGCAGCCGGCCTGCCCAATGCGGCTGCTTGCTGACCTTTTGTCTCACCACCTGAGAGGCAGGTGGGGCTACACCCAACTCTCTTAAAGGGGTCACATCCTCCACGTCGAAGGGCTGCTCTCTCTGTCTGAAGCATTCCTGACTGCCCCGAATAACCCCACTTAGGTCCATGATGCCATGGCCCTCAGTAGGATCAGCCACACCCCAGCAGGAAAATGGCGTATAGCACATTATCCGTCCAGTCCCTCGGCGCATGTGTGGACACACTAGTAGCATCTTCTGTAGCCATGAGATCTCAAAGGTTTTATTATTGTATTAAAATTATTTTCGTTCATATTTAACGTAACCCAGTTTAAAAAAAAAATACATATCTCCTCTCTTTTAGAGCTGCACAAAGGAGAAGAGTAAACACTGCCTTGTTTGGAAGCAAGGAGCTGACCGTAAAACGGATTGAATGGCTCACAAACCAATGAACATCTGCTGCCTTGATTGGAAAGTCCAGCAAATGGTGCTGGCAAACCTGAGTTTAGGAAAATAACCAGGAAGGGCACAGGATGCTGCATCATGTTACATCCCTCTATAAAACAACCCCAAATAGCTGGAAAGCACTGGCATATCCTGCTGGTTAAAAAGACAATAGCAGCAAGGCTTTGGCATAACCCTCTCTGAAAAAACATGGAAACTAGACATAAGAGTGAAAGCTCGGGCAGCGTTGTGTTTTGAGAAGGCCGCTAGGAGCTAGTGGTATTTGGCACATGCCACTTCATACATATATATATATATATTAGAAAGAGAAAATGGTTTGATTTTTCCATTGTTTAAAAAAGAAGCCAAAAAAACAATTTGTTGCAGCTCCTCGTGTAGCAGAGTCAGGAGGAAACGATGAATGGCTTGGGATGAATTATTTATAATAACAGTGCCACATTCATTATTATGACTGCCGTAGCACCCAAGAGCACCAGTTATGGACCAGGACCCCATTGTGCTAGGTGATGTACAAACCCAGAACACAAATACGGTCCCTGTCTCAAGACGCTTTGAGTCTAAGCATACTAATCCCTGGCTCTTGTTCTTTTCAGCTCTCAAGGTGCTTTACAAGGAGATCAATATCATTATCCCTATTTTACAGAGGGGAAAACTGAGGCACAGGGAAGGAATTGATTTGCCCAAGCAGATTAGGGGAGAGCTGGGAATTGACCCCGGTCTCCTAAATCCCACTTCAGTGCTCTGTGTTCTAGACTATATTGCACAAAGCAAGAGTTGATTGAGGTCCTCAGGTGCTGCGTTATTATTACCTAAGAACTTCCAGACTGGGTCAGACCAGTGGTCCATCTAGCCCTGTATCCTGTCTCTGGCAGTGGCCAGTGCCAGAGCATTGGTGGAGAACACAGTTGGAGTGATCCACCGCTGTCTTACACTCCTAGGTTCTGGCAGTCAAAGGTTAAGGATCACCCGGAGCATGGAGTTCCATCCCAGAACATCTTAGGTAATAGCCATTGATGGACCCAGTTGCAGTGGGGGAGGTTTAGATATTAGAAAAAACTTTTTCACTAGGAGGGTGGTGAAGCACTGGAATGGGTTACCTAGGGAGGTGGTGGAATCTCCTTCCTTAGAGGTTTTTAAGTTCAGGCTTGACAAAGCCCTGGCTGGGATGATTTAGTTGGGATTAGGTCCTGCTTTGAGCAGGGGGGTGGACTAGATGACCTCCTGAGGTCCCTTCCAACCCTGATATTCTATGATTCTATGATTCTATTACCTATCCCCCATGAACCTATCTAGCTCTTTTTTGAACCTAGCTATACTTTTGGCCATCACAACATCCCATGGCAATAAGTTCCACAGGTTAACTGTGCATTGTGTGAAAAAGTACTTCTGCTTGTTTGTATTAAACCGGTTACCTATTAATTTCATCGGGTGATGCCTGATTTCTGTATTGTGGGAAAGGGTAAATAACATTCCTCTGGTCCCTTTTCCCACACCATTCATGATTTTAGAGACCTCTATCATAACCCCACTTAGTCATCTCTTTTCTAAGCTGAGCAGCCCTAATCTTTCCTCATATGGAAGCTGTTCCATACCTTGGATCAACTTTGTTGCCCTTCTCTGAACCTTTTCCAGTTCCACTATATCCTTTTTGAGATGGGGTAACCAGAACTGGACACACTATTCAAGGTGTGGGCACATCATGGATTTATATAATGGCCTTATGATCTTTTCTGTCTTATTTGCTATCCCTTTCCTAATAGTTCTCAACATTCTGTAATTACTTGTTTGAGGACTTTATTGCTTTATTATTAATTATTATGATTACACCTCCAGGAATCAGGGCTCCATTGTACCTAGCCTTGTACAAAGAAAAACCACAGAGCCTGCCTCTGCCCCTAAGAGGTCACAGTGTCAGATTCACACAGTGAACACCGGAGACTAAACAGACAAATGAGGGTGAGGGGAGGTAGGACGAGGTCATGATGGGACCAGAAGCATTTGTCATAGTGGTCTCAGCAGCCACTGAAAGATGCCAACAGCCAACTTTTCAAATGTGTGTCCCCCCATCATGCCCATTTCAGACACCACTCCTACAAGAAGCGGAGCTCCCTTAATTCTGATGGAAATCATTGGGAGTTTGAAGCTCTCAATATGCTCCTGGAAGCTTTCAGGTCCAGATCTGGACCTCAGCATCCTGCAGGATTGGGCCTCAAGTGTTCACGCACCTCTCTGTGTTTTACATGCTAAAGTAATGCAGTGGTAATAACAAATGAATGTCAATTATAAGCCTAATTTTGGCCTCTCGGACCTACCCAAAATCCACAAACAATGGAACATCAATGTTAAAAGTACTCAGTGGGGTCAGAGTCTGAGTTAGAACATTTCTACCCTAGTCAAAGTGAACTGGATAAGGAGTCCCTGAATTGAAGCATCATAACAGAGGATCAGAGGGGAAGCCGTGTTAGTCTGTATCCACAAAAACAACGAGGAGTCCGGTGGCGCCTTAAAGACTAACCGATTTATTTGGGCATAAGCTTTCGTGGGTAAAAAACCCACTTCTTCAGATGCATGGAGTGAAAATTACAGATACAGGCATGAATATATTGGCACATGAAGAGAAGGGAGTTACCTTACAAGTGGAGAACCAGTGCTGATCAGGCCAATTCAGTCAGAGAGAGAGGAGAGACTGCTGCGTTCAAGGATCACTCCGCTCTTAAGGTGCTTGCAAAAGCTCTGCCTTCATTCTATGTCTTGTTCCCACTGGCTGCTCATAACACCAGCTTTGCAGCGCCATACCCAGACTCGGTGTCTGGGAAGTTCTGCCCTTAAAGGAATAGCCTCCGATACCCTAAGGGTCACCAGAGACCAATGAGTCTCTGGTACTACTTTGCAGCAAAAACGCCAGCAATCCAAAATGACAACATGGAAAGAGGGAGAGAGAGAAAAAAAGATTACTGGAGTGTCCCGTGGCAATGCCCTTTAAGAAGAGTTAGGCCCAGTGTGCCCAGAACCACCTTAGGAAGGCCTCACCTGGGGGTAACCAACTGCCCTAGGTAGCTGATTAAGCACCTGGCCATAGTAAAGGTTACCCAGGCTCAGTTAAAGGGGAACTCAGGGAGCACCTATAGAGAGGAGCTTCCAGAAGAGGGCTGAAGAGGGGACGCTAGAGGGTGAGACCTGAATGGGGAGCCTGTCTGAGGTGATCCCAGAGAGATCATAGATGGAGATAGCAGGTATCCAAGAGGGTCTCAGCTGGGGAGCCTCCCAGACACTGGCTGGAAGCCCAGCCTGGCAAGGATCACCTGCTGTCCCTGGAGAAGGACCTCTCCAGCTCCTGGATTCCAGAGATGGATCTTACTCTGGTAGCGGCAAGAGGCCTAACGCCAGAGCAGAGACCAGAACTGAGAGACGCTCTAGAGAGAGCTTGGATAGAGGCAAGCACTGGTGGGGGACAGATGGACTAAGAACGGCTAATATGTAGGGAGCAGAGTTTTGTTTATGGTGTGGTGTTGGCCTTTCTGTTAATAAATGAGGCCCTCTGAAAGGCTGCTTTTTAGCATCCGTGCGTCTGTCTGGACCGGTTGAGACTCTGGGTGAGGTGAAAAAAAATCAAGGGTTCAGCTGCAACACCAGGCCTGCCTGCAGGGGGCGTGCCAGGTCAGCCTGGAATGATGATAGAGAGTCACCTAGAGCCGGATACAGCCCACCCTTGAGGTCAGAGGAAAACTTCTCATTGCCTGAATAAGCATTGGGTTTGGTCCCGAGGCAAAATCTAGGACCTGATCTAAAGCCTGCTGATGTCAAAGAGATTCTTGCCACTAACTTCAGTGGACTTTGGACCAAGTGTTTAGGCCTGGATCCTCCAAGGTTTTCATAGATTCAGAATTGGAAGGGACCTCAGGAGATCATCTAGTCCAACCCCCTGCTCAAAGCAGGACCAATCCCCAGACAGATGTTTGCCCCAGATCCCTAAATGGCCCCTTTAAGGATTGTACTCACAACCCTGGGTTTAGCAGGCCAATGCTCAAACCATTGAGCTCTCCCTGCCTCCATTGGGAGTTTGCGGCTGAAATACCCTTGCAGGTCTGGGCCTTAGCGCCTTAAAACTGGTTCATAAGACTCGTTTCAGAAGCATTTAACCTGATCGTCAGACAGGTCTGGCCAGGGAGGATCTTTCCCCCAACGTTAAGACTGCATGACCAGGACGATTGTAAAGGAAGCGCCCGCTGCGGCCAGACAACCCTCTGTGCTCTCTTCTTTGCCAGGCCCTACCCTCAGCCTACCCTTGCCCACCCATAGCCTCCAGCCAGGCTGCATGCACCCCTGTGCAGAGGGCCAGCGCAAAGCCTTTTCAGCTACTTAAACCACACTGATACCTTCATAAAATGGGTGAATCCCACCTTTCATTTAAAAACAATAGTATGTTTCTAGTCCTTATGGTTGCAGAGAAAAGCTTGGAAGGGTAAAGCCTAAATGCTCCAAAGCTGGAATGCTGCTGGGTCTTGCCCACATGCTCAGGCTCCAACTGATCACCGTATTTGGGGTTGGGAAGGAATTGGCAGAGACCTTGGGGGGGTTTCGCCTTCCTCTGCAACATGGGGCATGGGTCACTTGCAGGTTTAAACTAGGATAAATGGTGGATTCTCTGTCACTTGTAGTCTTTAAATCATGATTTGAGGACTTCAGTTAGTTAGCCAGAGGTTAGGGGTCTATTACAGGAGTGGGTGGGTGAGGCTCTGTGACCTCCGATGTGCAGGAGGTCAGACAAGATGATCTTGATGGTCCCTTCTGGCCTTAAAGTCTATCACAGTGGTTCTCAAACTTTTGTACTGGTGACCCCTTTCACATAGCAAGTCTCTGAGTGCGACCCCCCCTTATAAATTAAAAACACATTTTTATATGTTTAACACCATTATAAATGCTGGTGGTGATGCAGGGTTTGGGGTGAAGGCCCATGTAATAACCTCGCAACCCCCTTAGGGGTCCCGACCCCCTGTTTGAGAACCCCTGGTCTATGGGGTAAATAAAAAAGAACACAACATTTGTTGTATTTTAAAATACAACGATTTTCAAGCCAATCTCATTATTTCTAGGGGCTCATTTTGTGATTTTGTAAAAAACCTTCCTATGGTCACACAGGAAATGTATGGGTGAACCAGAGATTAAACCCACATCTCCTGAGTCTCATTCCACTGCCTTCTCCCCTAGATCATCCTTCCTACCCCAGAGCACTTCACATGGCACCCTCTGAGGGAAGGTTCACCCCTCTCCCACCACTGACTTGCCCACCCAATGCATTGCACTGGCTTGACCTTGTGCAGACTGCAAGGTCATCTGAAATCCCAACATGAGGAGGCAAAGTTGAGCTATTTCTTCTTCTTTGCCTGTCTCAAACTCAGCCTTAAAAAACAAAGGCAGCTCCCTCCAAAACCAGGCGGGTTTTCCCAAATTCACCCGGCCGGGATCCAAAATGATGTGGAAAAAGATCGTTGTCTTAGACTAGAACGGGACATGTGGGCTGACATGTACACTCTGTTTCTCGGTCCTATGTGATTTGAAACTCCCTGAAGAAAAGCCTGGGATATAGGTTTTATAATAAAATGCTAATTACCTGGGAGCATGATCTGGGAGCATGACCACAGAATATATTAAATGCTTCGAATGAGGCTGTTGAAATGCAGGTTAAAAAAAAATCCAAATCCTTCTAAACCAAGGAAATGCAGAGGGAGATCTGCCTACCCCTTATCCCTGCATTGGCACCGCTTATAATATGACCTGACTGATTGGCAAAGTCCCCCGGAGCCAGGCCCCAAAAGCCCACGCGAAACACCTTACCACTTGCTAGAGGAGGAATAACCACATTCAGCCCTGTCTCTATCTGCCATCTCTGGGCATGAGCAGCTCCCATTGACAATGGGAGTTGTTTGCTCAGTGCAGAGGGATGATTGAGGTCCTGGGCCCAGATCCACAAAAGTTATTTCTAGGTATGTTTACACGGCAATAAAATACACAGCAATACACAGCCACTGCTGGCCTGCGTCAGCTGACTTGGGGCCGTGGGGCTCGGGATATGGGGCTAAAAATTGCAGCACAGTCTTTTGGGTTTGGGCTGGAGCCCGGGCTCTGAAACCCCATGAGAGGGGAGGGTCTCAGAGCCCAAGCTCCAGTCTGAGCCTGAACTGATATGCTACAATTTTTAGCCGCACATCTGAAGCCCCGCGAGCCCAGGTCAAATGACCCAGGTGCTCAGACTTGGTGCCACGGGATTTTTATTGCAGTTAGATGCACCCTAGAAGTCTAACTCCCAATTAAATCAATGGCAGGGCCTTAAAATTCCAATTCTCCTGCAAGAAAGGGTCTCTTGTTTTAATGGATGGACTTCACCTTGCAGTGATCTGGTGGCTCTGCTTTCCTCCACTGCTCATGATTCACACTGTGTGCTTATGCACCCCAAACGTTGTGTACCCACCCCTTCTCGACTGTCCCCCAACCTCAGCCTGTCCTCTGAGGCGCCAGACAAAACAGATAAGTGGTAAGAGTCACAGCGGCACAGTGAAACACACAATATCACAGCAGCTAGAGTGAAACAGATGAAATAATAATAAATGAAGATATACCTATCTCCTAGAACTGGAAGGGACCCTGCAAGGTCATTGAGTCCAGCCCTCTGCCTTCACTAGCAAGAACAAGTACTGATTTTTGCCCCAGATCCCTAAGTGGCCCCCTCAAGGATTGAACTCACAACCCTGGGTTTAGCAGGCCAATGCTCAAACTACTGAGCTATCCCTCCCTACCCCCCCAAGGAAAGATTGCAAGCTCTTTTTGTTCTGTGTTTGTACAGCGCCTAACATAATGGGGTCCCGTCCATGATGAGGGTTCCTAGGTGCTGCCACAATATAAATTAATAATAATAATACACTGAGCCAGATCTTGCTTTGTCTGAAGTAACTGTATTTTTACTTGTGTAAATGCATGGTGATTCCACTGATTTGAGTGGAATTACTCCAGATTAACCCTGATGTAACTGATGGCAGAATTGGACACAGAGTGACTAAGATGACCAATTATAATTACAATACTAATAAATATCTAGCTCTTATATAGCACTTTTCATCAGTAGATCTCACAGCACTTTCCCAAGAAGGTCAGTATCATTGTTCCCCATTTTACAGATGGGGAAACTGAGGCACAAGGCAGGGACGTGACTTACCCAAGATCATCCAGGAGGCCAGTGGCAGAACCAGGACTAGAATCCAGACCCCCATTCCAGTGCTGTGGCCACTAAGCAACGCTGCCTCCCATGTCACATCATTAATTCCCATGGCCCGTTACAAACAGGGAATTGATCACATTCCCTACTTTACAGACCTTACAGTCTAAGGTAGATGAGACAAAGAACTGCAGGCCATGGGGCAAAAGTTCCGGTAAGGGAGGGAGAACTTTGATAAGTGGGCAAGTTGGAAAGGATCCATGAAAATATTTGGGATTAAGCATGAATCTGAAAAAGAGGGAGGGTTTGTGGTGGACAGGAAATGGGAGATTGTTCATACAGGTCTGTCTCATTTTACGCGCACTTAACATGCGCGATTTCGGCTTTGTGTGGTCGGCAAAAACCAAAAAAAAACAAAAAAACAAAAGAAAAAAAGCAATTTATGTACTGTTCCTGTAGTGCGGGCGATTCCGCCCGCCATTAAAGTCAATGGGATTTCGACTATACGCGGTTTTCGCTTTACGCGCTAACCGCGGAACGTAACCCCAGCGTAAGATGAGACAGACCTGTATTGTGAGGTGGTGGTGGGGGATGGGAGGGAGGTACACATCTGAGGATGGATGGGTGATGATGATGGAAAGGGTGATACAGAGAAGAGAATGGAAGCATAAGAAGCAAGAAGAGAAGAGAGCAGGGTAACCAGAAAGTCGGAGGTAGGAGAGAGAGAGAGAGAGAGAGAGAGAGCCCACTTTTTTCACTCTTCTGCTGTGTTTTCATTCTGTTCTTTTAGGCCCAGTCGGTTACATTAGGTACTCAAGCAGTGCCCAGATGCCCCAATCATCACCTCGTGACACACTGACAAGGAGAGAGGTGGGAGCGATACGTCAGTGCACCAGTTTGATGGCTGAGATCAGCTGAGGCTTATTTGAGGCCTCCAGGCAGGACGCAGGATGCGTAGTACTGAGATTCACTAGCGCCAGAACTCAGGTGACCTTCAGGACCTGGTGGGAGATACATTGCTTTGGCCAAGCATGTGTGTGACTCTTGACCTTCAATGGATTATTTATTAGATGTTGGGGGGTGGGCAGTACAAGGGAGGGGGTATGTGCTGTCTGTCATGGGCAGCTTCTTTTGCTGTGTTGGTACATTATTTATATCACAGTAGTATGGCGAGATCACAGCTGAGATTGGGGCCTTGCTGTAGAAGACACTGAATAAACACAGGAGGAAAAGATGATCCCCGCCCCAAAGAGCTTAAAATATAAACAGACAAGCATAGGAGAAAGAGAATCATTATTCCCATGTCTGCAGATGGGGAACTGAAGCACATAATTCTAAGACTCATCTCCTCAAAGGTTTTTAGGCACTCAACACCCATTGATTTCAATTGGAGTTAGGCTCCTAACTATATTTGAGGATCTGGGGCTAAGTGACTTGCCTAAGGTCACACTGGGAGCCTGTAGCACAGCCCAGAATAAAACCCCAATCTCCTGAAACCAGCACATAATCACCAGCCTTCTTCTTGATTCGTGCTGCATAGTGTTGGTCATGTGACTGAGTCCCTAGCCAATGGGATGCTCAATAGAGGAAATCATTAAAGAAATAAAACAGTGTCAAGTGATATATATAAAGATCAGTATGCAGATATAATGCAGTATAAAGATAGGTTCAGAATCTGTATTATTTGCAATCAACGTGAGTTTAGGATACACTAAGAATGCCAGATTGGAGCCACAGTAGACGCTGATGGTTGATGCTGGCAAGAGGGGGAAAAAATTGGCCATCCTTGCTAGCCCTTCCCTTTTTGTAAACTGACAAAGTGCTACTAAGGTAACGGCCATCCTCACAATATTGTTTCCTTGACTAAACAGCTTACACTGAGCTGGGTTGAAATAATATGTTTTTTCACCTGCAGGAGTGAAACATTCAAGCCGGCATTCCAAGACGGATCTGGTTAAGGTCATAAAAACTTTGCGGTAACCTATATATTATTTTTATGCATACGCTTAACACCATGTATTTTATAAATGTGCTAAAGACTCATAAATCACTTACAGCATAGTGTAACACACTTGGGTCTCTTACCAAGGTATCTGATGCGCACACACGCAGACCCACAGAGAGATCTGCCACCATCTGGGTGCAGTTAACGGAGGGGGAGCACGGTTTACTTGTCTTCTCGGTCGGAGGTTGTGAGAGCAGTCACTGTACCTGTGATTGATTAATCGTCAAAATGAAGACAGCTCGCGCTTGGGAACCACACTACCCTGGTATTCGTAGGCAGACTAAAGAGGAGGAGGAAAGAAAGGAGAGTTGCGTGGGAATTATATTGCAGAACGGCGGAAGAACACCTGTTGTGGAAGTGACAGAGAGGTAAATTCAGTGAAATGCATGCCTCTGCAGAAGGCCAGTATGAAGCCTCTGCAAAACTAAAGCCCTACGTAGGACTTAGTAGTGGCTCTAAAAATCTAATGAGAACAGGTTTTCCCATGAGATTTCACAGCCCTCAATTTACTGGGTTTGATGCAGGAATTCCCAGGTGAAATTTTATGGCTTCTATTATCGCTAAGGCCAGACTAGATGGGTCTTTCTAGCCTTAACATCCGTGACCACATGGAACTTGCCATAGGAGATTGGGTCAATCACCTTTCAGGTTGAACATCCTGACTCCAGCAGTGGCCTACAAATGATACTTGTAAGCAAAAGCAGCGGCTCTCTCTATCGGGGGAAAGATTGTCCAGTGCTGTACTTAGTGAGATGGAGAATTCCTTCCGGTGTCCAGCATTTCCCTTTATTCGTCTGCTGTAATGAGAGGGCAGAGTTTTGCAACAAATCCACAGCTATCAAAGACTCCACGGATATCACAGGATGCACACCAGGGCCATTAAGAACTTCACAGCAACAGCAGAGGTATCTCCATTGATGGGCTGTCCACAGTATAGACTCCATGACGTCCCACTGATCAACTCCGATTCCTTCCAGGAATCAGGCAGTGATGCTCAGCGACCCTAGTAAGTTCATTACAAAGTATTGGTACTCAAGGCCATGGAGTTACATTGGGAATCAATGCGGCCCATAGAGTTGTAAAATAATGAAGGAATTGGCACCACTTTGAGACTAGAACCTCACAAGGTCATCTGGTTCTTGATGGTCTGTTTAGCTTAGAGCGCAGAATCCTTGGGACAAAGACAAGATTTTCTCTACTTGAGCAGTGCTGCACATGCTGACCGTGGTCAACAAGTTTATTATTACTATTAAGTGTCCATCCAGAGGCAGCATTGTCTAGTGGGTAGATCACTAGACTAGGAATCAGGAGACCTAAATTAAGTCCCTGATCTGCGGTGTGATACTTGACAAGTCACTTCATCTCTTTGTGCCTTTCCTTTTCCCTTCCACCCTGCATCCATTTAGGTCATAAGCTCTTTGCGGGCAAGAACTGTCTCTCACTATGTGTCTGTACAACACCAGCCATAAAGGGACTCTATGCAGAGTGACCAGATAGCAAGGGTGAAAAATCAGGATTGGAGAGGGGTAATAGGGTCCTATAGAAGACAAAGCCCCTAATATCAGGACAGTCCTGATAAAATTGGGACGTCTGGTCATACTAATCACTTGAGTCACCCTGAGGTCCTTCAATTGGGCACGATTGGGACTTAAGTGGTGCAAAGTCTTTGTGCTGCACAGAGGGATCCATGATAGATAGATAGATAGATAGATAGATAGATATTCTTCCTCTGCAAAATGCTGAGGTTCTTAACTCAGTTTTTACCTATTCTTTGTTCAAGCAAACTCCCATTGACATCTATAGGCATTTGCCTGAATAACAGTCTCAGGATCGGGCTCTCCTGAGGCATGTGGCAGTACCAGTGAGACAGCAGAGAGCGAAGAGGTTACCGTGGTGGTGTAGGGGAATATAACTCGGGGTAAAGGGGTGTATGATGATGGGGTGTATGCCTGGGGGGGCGGGAATTGGTGAGAGCGAGCGCAAGAGAGAAATTCTCTACATAAAGAGAATCAAAGGGTAAATCCAGCTCCTCTGCTGTAGCTGAAAGTAGCATATAGTCATGTTCCCTTGGATACTGTGTCCCTGCGTATATTCTCTCATGGACCAATTTAGCAATGGTCTCAAGTTTTCAGTTCCTGCAAAACAAAAATCTCATAGATTCCTAAACCCACAAAGGCCGGCGGTGGGTATGGATTCGGCCAGAATGCGTAATATAAGAGGGTGTTTGTTGGTAGCCTGGGATAAGCCCAGATCTTAGCCCTGCCTGTCAGTTCAGACAGCCGCTTGTTTTCGCACAATAAGAAAGTGTGATTCATGATATATTGATGGTATCGCCAATCCGGTGGGGGACTCCCGGTGCCAACCTGGAATCTCTCACTCCCGGCCAGCAAAACATTCGTCAGCAGCTTTTCAAAACACAAGAGAACAAGAAGAAATACAGTCCGAAGCGCCCGTGCCAGGAGCTGACGCTCTGGGCTGTGCTTGGGAGGCTGTGGGTAGGCGTTGTGCGTGCGTGGATAGACCATGACGTAAAGGGGCAGGAGGGTGCGCCTGGAGATGGGACCCATGCCCACCCCCTGCCATCAATTTGATTCCAAATCTCCAACAAACAGCAAGGAAGAGAGCACCACACACACACACCCCACACACACTCTGGTGGGAAACTGTAGCCGTGAATGGATCGCTAATAGCCCATGGTGAATTGCCAGTTTCCCCACCACACCGAGGAACTCAGGGTTTTGCTTGGATTAGCCATCCCCTCCTGGGAGAGGGAGGCCCAGGATGGTAAGCGAATATTTTCACTATGATTTATATTAGGGTAGCACTTACAGGCCTCAGCTGGCACATGGATCACTTGATAATTTTCACGAGTGTAAATGGGGGATTCTCTGTCACTTGCAGTCTTTAAATCAAGATTTGAGAACTTCAGTAACTCAGCCAGAGTTTATGGGTCTATCACAGGAGTGGGTGGGTGAGGTTCCATAGCCTGCAACGTGCAGGAGGTCAGACTAGATGATCATGATGGTTCCCGCTGGTCTTAAAGTCTATGAGAGGAGGGCCCTGTTGTGCTAGGTGCTGTGCATACCCATGGTAAGAAACTCTCCTAGCCTGGAAGAGCTTACAGTCTAAATCCCACCTGGGATCAGGGTTGTTCTATGGTTGGCATCAGCTTAGTAAAGGCTGTGAAGGCCAAGACCATAACAGGGTTCAAAAAGGAACTAGATAAGTTCATGGAGGATAGGTCCATCAATGGCTATTAGCCAGGATGGGCAGGGATGGTGTCCCTAGCCTGTTTGCCAGAAGCTGGGAATGTGCGACAGGGGATGGATTACTTGATGATGACCTGTTCTGTTCATTCCCTCTGAAGCATCTGGCATTGGCCACTGTCGGAAGACAGGATACGGGGCTAGATAGACCTTTGGTCTGATCCAGTATGGCCGTTCTTATGTTCTTACTTTGTTTCCCCTCTTTTTAACTTTCTCTCTCCAATTTTCTCTCTTTTTCTCTCCACCCTGCAATCCATATGTCTGGCTATATATCTCTGGTAAATCGACCTAAGCTACGCAACTCCAGCTACGTGAATAATGTAGCTGGAGTCCCAGCTACATGAATAACGTAGCTGGAGTCGACGTAGCTTAGGTCGATTTACCGTGGGGTCCACACTATGCTGGGTTGACGGGAGACACTCTCCCGTCAACTTACCTTACTCTTCTCATTCGGGGTAGAGTACCGGGATAGACTGGAGAGCAATCTGCGGTCGATTTGGCGGGTCTTCACTAGACCTGATCAATCAACCCCGGTGCATTGATCCCCGGCGCGTCGGTCTGGGGTGTAGTGTAGACATAGCCTCTGTCTCTCCCCATCACCACTTTCTTATTTTCTGTCCTTCCCCCACTCTTTCTCCCAGAGACCCTATTTAATCACTGCAGGGCATGGACAATTTTGCACTGAAGTCAATGGTTGGTACTTGTATAGCACTGTGAGTGAACGCATCCCCAGAGCTGGCTACCGCTCCATGCTGGGGTGGTAAAAATGAAAGAGCTCTGCAGTTCTCGCCACCCATGTAGAGGCATCTCATGGTCAGGCCCAGCCAGTCCAGCAGCAGCAGTTTCCTTTCCTCACATACCTGCTTTCCCAGGACTTAAAAGCAGAAGACATGGCTAGTGGCTACTGGAATGGCTTGATCCAAAGCCCTCTGCAGTTGAGTCCCATTGAATTCAGGGGGATTCCAGCCCTTAGTCCTCGGAGTGAAAGGAGAACTGCTGCTGGGTCATGGAGAGGAGACTGCCCTCTCCAGAGCTGGGGTGTTGGAGAAGAGAAGTGCAGCTCCTGAATCCCTCTCTTCTTCACAGAAAGAAAGAAAAAAAGACCACGCCTTTTGAGTCTTTGCTACGCATTGTTTGGGTCTCCGCTGTGCCTTTGGCATTGAGGAGGTTGAGAGATGTCTCTTCTGCCTTTCCCTCCCCTCTTCCACATCCCCCCTGCCTCTGCATCCCATTGGTGGGGAAGATCACATGGTATGTTATTGTCCTGGTGCCTCCAGGGCATTCTGCTGGTAGTGGTGGGTGGGACAGCCAGGGACTGTCCTTCCCTGGGTCAGTGGGGATTAGTCAGAGCAAAGCTGACACACTGTCAGTCAGCCTGACGCTTCTGCCCTCTTTGCTCCACCCAAAACCACATAACTCCCCGCCTACTTTGTCTCACCTCAGAGCCTTGTTCCCTGCAGCCCATTACGTGAGGAACCCTTCTCCTGGCCTGGCCCACCGTGCCTCACACCTCTGCTCTTCAAAGTCCCTCTTTAAAACACTTCTTTCCAAGAGACTTGTTGGTCCTCCCAAGTTACACATGGGAAGCTTTCTCTGTTCCCGAGGACTGCCTCTCTCTATAGTCCACCCCATTCTTTGTTTGTGTGTGGTCTATTTAGATTAGAAGCTCTTTGGGGCAGGGACCTTCCTGGCACTATAAACATACAAAAAACGGCCTGCATGTGTGGTGTATGTGGAGAAAGGGAAGGAAAATCAGAGATCCTATTGCTCTTTAAGATGGCTGTTAACCAGGGTCATGGACACCTGTGCAGCAGACCCCTCCAGGCCACAGTGTATACCACGTGCAGAGCTACAGTCGAGGAAGAAGGTCTTGGGAAAGCACTCTAAAACAGAAATAGGAGAGCTGGGGGAAAACTGGGATCTGGCGTGCACGTCAAGTTTAGCAGATCTTTCTAAACTCCTCCTGCCATCTGAGCCCCAGAGTTGGATTTTCCCACACACCGCATGGCTTAGCCATTTGCTGTGTGATGTCCTGACTTGGAGAATATGATGCGGTGACACAAGCCTCAGCTAGACTCAACCTGAAAAAATTTTCAGATGATTGCCTCCGATATGGACTCAAGGTGGTGGAGGAAGTATGATCTGTTGGGTTAGGCACTGGGCTGGGACTCAGCAAATCTGACTTCAATTCCTGTCTCTGGCTCAGACTTCCTGTGTGACCTTGGACAAGTCATTTAGTCTCCCTATGCCTCAGTTCCCCATCTTGTAAATGGGGATAAAACTTCCCTATCCCACCGAGGGGTTGTGAGGATGTAATATTAAGATGGGTGGAGAAAGGTGATTCTATTTCACAGAGGATTTCATTGTTTCCACTCAACATGCCTGCATGGATCAAATAAGCATATGGACTGAATTTTTCAACCTGTTGATGTTCTTCAATCACCGATGAGTCAGGAAAAAGATTCTCCTTGAAATGCAATGACTCGAGATCATCGCAGTGACCCGGACACATCAGGTAACAGATTAAACAGGGTAAGTAAGAAATGGGTTGCTAATAGCACTGCTACAGGTCTAGCATTATCGTCACACCTTGGCAAGTAAGTGGACATATTGAATCATTACCTGTTTTCCCTCGAGATAGTCAGTCTCAAGTTCTCACTCCAAGTGGAGGTACATTGGCAAGGTGGTTTGGGGAAGCAGGCTTTGCCACTATCCGTGGTGAACTTGTTAAGTGGATATGGAAGACGACTTCAGGGCTGTTGATCAGGGACATTTCACCAGCTCTAAATTCACAACAACAAATATTTCCTTTTAATAGTCAGGCTTGCTTAGGAATTTCTCGATGTTGTTCTTTGGGGACTCCTTGGTACCCTGACCCTATCACTTCTTCACCTAACTCCAGCAGCCACCCAGAACATCAAGGCGGACTCTCAGGGTACATCTACACTGCACTGAGTCTCAGAGCCCTGGTCAATTGACTTGGGCTTGTGCTGCGGAACTTGCAGGACAGATGTTCAGGCTCAGGCCTGGGCTCTGAGATCCCTTGTGGGGTCTCAGAGCCTGGGCTCCAGCCCGGACCCGAATGTCTACACTGGAGCCTTTAGCCCCATAGCATGAGCCCTGCAAGCGCGAGTCGACTGACCCGGGCCAGTTGCAGCCATGCTGCAGGTCTTTTATTGCAATGTAGACCTACCCTCAGTGCCCACAGGCAGGGACCTGGGATTTGTTAAGTAGCTTCTACAGGGTTTTTATTTGGGATACCACATTTTTCTCCTTGAAAAAAAACCCAGAGTTTATCTAACCAGTTCTGGTGGAAATTGGAACCCCTTCTAGTTATTATTAGTATTATTTATTATTTGTATCACCATCAGGGCCGGCTCCAGGTTTTTTGCCGCCCCAAGCAGCAAAAAAAAAAAAAAAAAGCAGCTTCAGTCTTCGGCAATTCTGTGGCTGGTCCTTCCCCGCCGAATTGCCGCTGAAGAGCCAGACATGCCGCCCCTCTCCCTTGGCCGCCCCAAGCACCTGGTGCCTAGAGCCAGCCTTGATCACCATAGCACCCTAGTTATGAATCAGGACCCCGCTGTACTTGGCGCTGTACAAACACAGAACAAAAAGATGGTTCCCAAAGAGGCTTACAATCTACGTATAGGACAAGAGACAACAAACGGACACAGACAGATGGGGGAATACAGGGAAACAATGAGACAATATTGATCGGCATGATAGGCTGTGGTCTGTGCACAAGCTTCTTATATGGTAGGGGGAGGTTCTTAAGACAGTCAAGCCAGTTCATTCATCCCTAACCGTGTCTCCTCCTGCTAACATGCCTCCATTGAGTACATTGTGAGCTTTCCCATCATCAGCCTCTGTCTAATATAGTGAAGGGTGAGACTCAAATAAGGGTAATTTGGGTTCAGATCATAAGAATTTGGGTCCAAGCGCTTGTATATTGCTTGACCAATTCTACTGAAGCCTCAGATAGATTAGTGATGGGCATCATAGAAAATCAAATGGTGAAAGGTTGGCTTTTGTAGTACTTGCTCATGCAAGTATTCCCATTGTCATCAATAAGATGCACATGTGATTCATAGATTCCAAGGCCAGAAGGGACCATTGGATCATCTCGTCTGACCTCCTGTATAACACAGATCAGTGAAATTCATGCACTTTCCCCTACATTGAGCTCATTAACTCATCATCACCATGTCAAATCCCAAAGGGAGGTAACCTCCTTGCAGACTGAGCACCACCCAGGTCAATCTCTAGTGAGGTCCTCAAGATGATGGGGCTGGATATTCAGTTTATGCCCATCGTCGGCGATCTTCCCACACCATCAAAGTGTTGGTGGCCCACATGATGGTTGACTATATAGCTGCATTCCTTGGTAAATGCACATCATAATTCATTGGTCTTCCATCCTAATAATATGTTCCTACCAAAAAAAAAAAAAGCCACCAAAACCAAACCAGTGCTGAGGGAGGTGGTTGCTGGGTTTGGCTACCAATATTGTCATTCCTGATCTCGTCCTGCCATTTAATATGGAGCAGCTGACAATATGAGGAGAACTGAAAATGTCAGTCCTCTGCTTTTCAAACTTTTCCAGAGCCCAGGTTTCACTCCCATACAACAGAGCTATTAAAACCATGGTCCTATAGACCCACAGCTTCGTCACAAGCTCGATGTTACGATGTCCCAGCACACAGGCTGCTGTGCCTAATAATTGGTATTTGACTAAAGCATATCTTCCAGAAAGGCATCCACTTTTGCTCTGAAGACATCAAGAGATGGAGGATTCACCACTTCCCTTGATAGTTTGTTCCAGCGGTTAATTACCCTCATGGTCAAAAAATTGTTCCTAATATGAATTTGCCTGGCTTTAACTTCCAGCCATTAGTGCCTCATATTTAAAGTGCCTCTCAACTTTGGGGTTACAGAATTGGTCCCTAAATAAATGACCCTGTACACATAGGGCTCCAAACAACCCTGAGAGGATAATAACCTTCCATTACTTCTTTCTATTCTCTTCTATTAGAGAGACAAGCTGGCTAAGGTAAGATCTTTTATTGGACCAACTTCTGTTGGTGAGGAGCCAAACTTTCGAGTTATGCAGAGCTCTTCCTCAGGTCTGGAACCAACAGAAGTTGATCCGATAAAATATATTACCTCACCCACCTTGTCTTTCTAATATCCTGGGACCAACATGGCTATAACACAGCATATATTCTCTTCTATGTAGGTTCTTACACCACTTCCATCAACATAGTATGTGAGCGTCTTCAAGAGTTTAAGAAAACACATAAAGTACCTTATGCCAGCTAAGGAAAGGTTTCTCTCCTTTCCACCACCCTGGGGAGAGTAAATTACATGAGATTTCTTTTCCTCCAAGTACTGAAAATAAACCAAAGAGACTTTTACTTACAGATCTGCATATGCTAAATTGATGTTAATGTAATCGAGCTACAGGCTGTGTTTGTTAGTCACAGCAATCTCTCCTTTCCATACTGGCTATTTTATGCTGACTTCATTTGTAGTGTGAATTTCAGCCAAAAATAGAAGGTATTTAAAAAAAAAAAACCAAGTGTAATGGTTGTAGCAAAGAATAAGGACTTTGTTAGGTTCTATTCCATTCTCTGCTGATGACTTGCTCTGTTCAACACAAGCCACTTAGGGGTAGATTGTGCCTTTGGGTCTACCACTGAGTGAAGGGTGGTGTGTCAGGTGCACCATTCCAGGAGGTGCTGTGATTCAGAAGCACGATGTAGTAATTGCTCAAGGGGAGTGTCTGTAATAATTTACTGTGGATTTATCCCAGTAGCAAATAGCCACACCTCCCCGCCCCACACCAGCTCAGATGGAGCTGGCTAGTGAGTGGAGCATGGATCATTGATCACCCTCCCACTTGCTCCAGGGCGGTTGTATGCATCTGGACCCAAGGTCCGGAGAGCCCATGTCAGAGTATAGGGGTGAGCGGTTCTTTCTCTCCCTTTCCTCTTTGCTCAAGCATGCTGTCCTAATCACAGTCCAGCTCTTAATCTACACGTGCCTCAGTTTCCACACCGACAAAATGATGATAATGACACAATTCCTATTGCCCTTCACAGCAGCGTGTGGGAGGGACCCATTCATGTTCGTAATGCTCTTTGAGATGCCTAACTGAAAGTTGCCCTCTGATTGTGTGCCTCGACTGGAGCACACAGATCAAACGGCACTTACAGAACTACATGCTAGCCAGCAGCTCAGATCCGAGAGGCTGACGTAGCCACCTCAGTGATGTGTCACATGAATGGAGAAGCCATGTACAAGGCTTCTTGTATCTGTCCTTTATGATTTTTATTGTTATCTGTTTATTTGTTTGCACCAACGCCAGTGATGTCGTTGGGTCACTTTCCGTTCATGCAAATAGAGATGGTGCTGGTCCCAGGCCATCACAAACTAAGGATGGACAGACAGACAGACAGAGGCCAGGGAAAGATTTTCTGCACCAAACAACTCAATTCGCTTTCGGCAGCATGGCAGGCGTTTAAGGTGGACTTGAAAGTGGAGAGGGAGGGGTCCTTGAGATGGGGTCAGGGAGATTGTTCTGTGCCTAGGGACCACGTGGCGTAGAGGTGGCTGTTTCAGAGGCTGTCAAGTGGGCAGACAAGAGGGGGATGTTGGTGGAGGTAGGGGGTGCATAGGTGCCACATGAAGCTTAGCAGGATAGGTTTATCAATGGCTATTAGCCAGGATGGTCAGGGATGCTAACCCATGCTTTGGGTATCCCTAGCCTGTTTGCCAGAAGCTGGGAATGGATGACAGGGGATGGATCACTCAGTTGCCCGTTGTGTTCATTCCCTCTGAAGCACCTGGAATTGGCCACTGTCAGAAGACAGAATACTGGGCTAGATGGCTGTTCTTATGATCAGCGAGGGGGGGGGATGAGTAGGGAGGGGCAGACACATACGGAGCCAGGTGGCCAGTAGGTTAATTGGATGCAGTGGCTGATGGAGAGCAAGTGGATGGATTCAAAGGGCCTGCGTGACCTGATTAAATTGATGAGCGAAGAAGATGCCGTTAGCAGCTGCATTTCTGTGGGCTAGAAAGGGGCAACGTGTGTGTGTGTGTGTGTGTGTGTGTGTGTTTGGGAGGCCGGAGCCAAGGCTATTGCAATAGCTGAGTTTCCAGAATGGGTAATCTCCCCCAGGTGCAAACTGTGGCTTTCTCTGACGCAGCTGCACCCTTTCCTGGCCGCTGTTTGTTGAAATCAGGATGAATTCCCAGCCCGGACCAGGCCACAGTGAAACTCCATTTAAAGTACAGTGACGTGATTCCCCCCCTCCACCCTCACAAGCCTGGCTGCAGTGACCTTCAGTGATGTTCGACTCCTCTTTATAGGGAAATGTAGCTTCACTCTTCTTAACAGAGGGCTCCACCTGTGCTGATCCCCTTTGACTACCGTTATCACCCATCAGATTAGTGCTAAACCGTAAATTCCCAGGGGATTACCACCTCCCTTCCTCCTCCGCTTTGGGTGGATGGGGTTGCCTCTGCCCCATGGAAGAAGGACAAGGAAACTCCTGGTGCTCCATAAGGAGAGTGAAGATACAGCTGTCCAGAGGCTTCCCAGCAGTAGCTTTTATTACCTGCCAGAGCTACAGCTGTCTATCTATAGTCATAGAATCATAGAATATCAGGGTTGGAAGGGACCTCAGGAGGTCATCTAGTCCAAACCCCTGCTCAAAGCAGGACCAATTCCCAACTAAATCATTCCAGCCAGGGCTTTGTCAAGCCTGACCTTAAAAACCTCTAAGGAAGGAGATTCCACCATCTCCCTAGGTAACCCATTCCAGTGCTTCACCACCCTCCTAGTGAAAAAGTTTTTCCTAATATCCAACCTAAACCTCCCCCACTGCAACTTGAGACCATTACTCCTTGTTCTGTCATCTGTTACCACTGAGAACAGTCTAGATCCATCCTCTTTGGACCCCCCTTTCAGGTAATTGAAAGCAGCTATCAAATCCCCCCTCATTCTTCTCTTCTGCAGACTAAACAAACCCAGTTCCCTCAGCCTCTCCTCATAAGTCATGCCTGGGAGCATGGAAGGGGAATCATTTGCAAGCCAGGCCTTCTGCTTAGCTGAGTGTCCTTTGTGGAAGCAACTAGGACTTCAACAGATGGCCCCATGGCTGGGATTGCCAAAGCCTCTGAGGGGATTTGATCCCTAGTTCCTGTTTGTTTTAATGGGAATCAGGTGTCCGCAACCTCATCGGTAGCTCTGAAAAACTCAGCCTTTAAATGTGGCCAGGTTTGTGGAACCAGGTTGTGATGCTCTCGTCTAAGCCAGTTATAACCCTCAGGGCTAAATTGTGTGAACACAGCTGCTTTTATCACAGCTTAAGTGTGTGCTCATGGTGTTCGTACCCCCTCACTTGACAGGCTGCCTAGCCATGGTTGTGGCAGTGCGTTCTGAGAGAATCTGGGCAGCTCTCCCAGACTGCCTCAGTAGGGGATAGAGTGTGTGGCGGTCAAGTGCACAGAGCAGCTATGGCATCGCGTTGGAGCAATGCATTCTGGGATATCCTACCTCTGAGAGGATGGAGGACCAGCTGGCCTGATTACCCAGGCATGGTTAAGGATTAGATAATTAGATAAGTTCATGGAGGATAGGTCCATCAATGGCTATTAGCCGAGACAGTCAGGGATGCTACCCCATGCTCTGGGTTTCCCTAAACCTTTGACTGCCAGAAGCTGGGATTGGACAACAGGGGATGGGTCACTCAATAATTGCCCTGTTCTGTTCATTCCCTCTGGGGCACCTGGCATTGGCCACTGTGAGAAGACAGGATACTGGGCTAGATGGACCATTGGTCTGACCCAGCATGGCCGTTCTTATGTTCTTATGAGACATGTCTAGTGGGTCAGAGAAAGGCAGCCATGGTTAGCTCCCATGGTTACCAAGAGAGTATTAACCCAGTCAGGCATGGAGGATACAAGACCATGTCACTGATGGGTTAAAAAATCAGTTAAAAGTATTACCCACTAGGGCTAATCCTACTCTGCCTTGCGCCCTGCACAGCCATTTACCCCTGTGCAAAAAGGGTGTATAGTGCTCCCGGATCAGAATGCTACTGTTTTACCCCCACTTTGCACAAGCATGAGGGACCACATGTGGGACAAGGTAGGTGGAACCATGATTCCCATCGTGCGGAGTGGATCAAAGAGAGAAGCAAGATACTTGGCAGAGAAGCTGCATAGATTAAAGATCAGGAAGTGCCTTGAGATGCTCACAGACAAGGTGCAAAATATTGCAGTGCTGTTGAAAAATATTTTCTCCAAGGCTCTGGTGCAGCGTTGAAAGAGCCTTAAAAGAAAAATCAAGTGAAGAAAAATGTCTTGGCATATAAGAACCAGGCTTCCAGGAGCAGAGTCAGTAAAACCAGCCGCTCAGCAGCGCAGAGATGTCAAGGCATGATGGACAGCCACGTCATATCGTTGCATTAACTAAAGTTGGTTAATAAATAGGTTCTTGCTTGGGGCCAAATTCAGACCTGGTGTAAGCTGGTGCAACATGATTGAAAGCCAAAGAGATTGCACACGCTCAGTGAGAGGTAGTGTGATCTAGTGGGAGAGGGCACCTGCGTTCTCTTCCCTCCTGTGTGACCGTGGGGTCCTGTCGAATTAGATTGTTTGCTCTTTGGGGCAGGTGTGTGTTTGTACAGCACCTAGCACACAGGGACCTGACCTTGGTGGGAGCCTCTAGCCAGTAGCGGCGCCAGCTTTTTCGCCGCCCTAGGCGGCGGAAGGTCCCGCCCCCAAAATGCCGCCCCCGACAGCGGCGGCGGAAGGTCCCGCCCCCAAAATTACACGGAGGACCGGGGTGCCGGCGCCCCCCAAATGTTTGCGCCCTAGTCGACCGCCTAGGTTGCCTAATGGGTTGCGCCGGCCCTGCCTCTAGCTATAATTATCATCCTAGGGTTGCCCAAACACAAAGGGGTCCAAATTCTCCTCTGGGTGAAGTCCCTCTTGACTGACACATGAACCTGATGCTGTCTGATCCTGTGAGTGAAACCTGAATATCAGTGAAGTTGTGCATTTCGGGGGAGGGGGATAGAATTGTCTACTGCATTTCTGCAGCTGTCATTGACTACAGTGGGACTACATGGTGTTTGTCATCTCCTAGGATTGGACTGCAGAATGCAGCTGGGTCACAGAGCAAAGCTTCCCTGAGAGTGATCAGAACTTTTGGGCCGCGGTTAAACCCCCTGGCAGGTTTTGTTCAACAAGCAACAGCAACAGTAGACTTCCTTCTTGCTGCTCCCGCCTGCTGTGTCCTAAACATGAGCCAGAGGAATCACTTGTGGGAGCAAGAGCATCGTGGTAGCTTCGTAACCTCCAGCTTGCTAGCTCTTCTTTTCCTGCCGATTCGTCCACAGCGATTATTTTTTCCCCACTGCACATGCCTGCTGCTGGGATGGTTGCAGCTGCAGCTTGTCCCCAGGCTGGTCCCTTCTTCCCCCTGTCAGTGAGTCAGCTGCGAGCACCTGAATTAAATATTGTGGTTGGTATTGGCTGTGTTCATTTCCTCTGCTAGGATGTGGAGCAATTGATTACCTCATCACTGAGCAGAAACAGCCCCGTTGCCGGATTTACACAAGAAAACCTTTCATAGCGCTTGAAGGGATTAAATGGGAATGGGAAAGGGCCAAAGCTGATTTATATTTCCCCTTTTATTCCATGTCCCCTTGGGCGTCCTGATAAGTGATCAGGAGTAGCCACTGGAAACAATGATGCATCAATCAGCCTTCAAAGCTTCCCACTGGGGAGTCATCTTCCCAGAGTCATCGGTGCGACATGGGATGGAACAAACACCAGTTTTATAAGGCGCAACTCTAGATTCAGCCTGATTTGATTCTCAGGGAAGTGAGCAGAGGTCTCTGGAGAATCTAGAGTGGGCCAAGTCATTAAGTATTGTAGCAATCTATACTAAGCCGTGTCAATCATCACAACTCCTCAGCTCAACAGCTACAAGCGATTTTCCCCCTTTCTCTTTAATATTATTGGTGTATAAATTTAGTGGTGATGGATAGACAGCCCGTTGGACTGGAGTCTTTTATTTAGCCACCAGTAGCAAGAACGCTTCCCGGTGGATTGATTCTCCACTGCTTGTTCTCGGTGGATTGGTTCTCCACTGCTTTGCTCTTTGCATGAGAATTTGCACCAGGGTAGAGTGGGGGGTGTAATGGAACTAAATCAGAATGGGAGTGTTCATACCCACATCACACAGGTGGAAATGACTACCCAAGGGACTATCTCCCTGATTCAGAGCAAGAATTTGAACATGGGTTCCCTACGTCACAGGTGACTGCCCTCATTAGAAGGCTACTGGCTATTCTAGGCACTCATTTTCTCAGGGCAGAAATTGCATTCTGAACCTGAGAAACCATCCCAACAACATTTTTGTCAAAACGAATGTATTTTCACAAAACATTTTGGTTTAGACAAAATGGCATTTTCTGATGGGAAAAAAGTTTCATCAAAACCTTTTTGACTGACTCTAGTTACAATAACTCCACAACGTTCAGGGCAATGGAGAAGCACACCCCAAGTCTTCAAGCACGGCACAGCTCTTGAATTAAAGGGCGCATGTTGTATCAACATGCTGGGTTAAATAAATTTAAAAGATGCAATATCGCAGCTCCACAAGCACTTTCTGTGTCAAAAGATGAGAAACAGCCCCTCAAAAAAGATGAGTGGTTAATTGACTCAAGGTGTCTTATGAAAGTATTGAAGGTTTAGCTGCTTCATATTAGTGGAGCATATTATGCCTGAGAATTTCTGAAAAACTTGTTCAGAGATGTGAAAGAAATTTCTGGAAAGCTTCCTACATTTTCTTAATGCAGGGCAAACATTACTGTCTGGGGTGAGCCTACACATCCCAGAATTCCTTTGTTCTAGCAATATGACAGATGAACAGACTCCAAGAAGTTCTGTTTGTTTAACCAGTGACTGACGCACCTGATTAACACAACTCAGTTTTACTTGTGTTATCTACTCATTTCACATTACCCTCTTCACCCAGGCTAGTACTGCTGTTGCAATGACCCTTTTCAGAGATGTGGGAAGTTTTTCCCTTTTCCCCATTGGCTGCCAACGGAATCCAATGGAGCGCATTGGTGGGAAGACGAGGGGTGCCAAACTGAAATTCTGCCTAAGGTCTTTCAGCGTGGAGGTTGTGCACTGGAAGAAGAATGGGTTAAATTGCCAATTAGGTCATATTTTACAGTATGGATTGTGACCTTATCCAAAGCCCATTGAAGCCAACGGGAGTCTTTCCATTGACTTTCAATGGGCTTTGGAGATGATCCTAGGTGAAGTAATATGGCCCTTCTAATATGCACCAGATAATCTAGTGTGTTTGCATTGCATTATGGTGATTCTTAATACAATCATTTTAAAGGTACGCTTTCTTTATAAAGACCTGCTGTTCGGGGTGGGGAGGATGGCAGGAATCTCTTATCACCTCATCCTACTAGCAGTTTTTGGACACCTGTAGGACACTTTGGGTAAATTACTGCTAAATCATTGGGGCAGTTGTAGCAGGCTACACTGCCACAGGGCTCCTGTGAAAAATATAGTATGTGATCATGTCATTAAAGACTGTATCATGATGCAGACCCATGAGGAGGCTAAAGTAAAGTTCCACAGGCCACTTTAATCCTGGTGTTAGGATACAGATATTCAGGCCTGTCTGCAACGGCCTATACTTTAAAAATGTAGGTGTGTTCTTATCACTTAGCTAGTTATCGAGGTACAAAACAAGAATCAAAATCAGTCTGCCTGTTTATAGGCCTTCTCTCACTATGATAGTCTAAGGCCTTGTTAAGGCCTTTGGCTAAAGAGCAGGGGCAGCCATAAACTGGGACGCGAACGGTCACGTCCTCACCAGTCACACTGAAATAAGGCAGTTTGGGGCTGTTAAAAAGGTGATCCAATCTATCACCTCCAGAGAAAGGGAAGAGCCTAGAAGATTTAAAGAAAACTTAGTGTGAAAGCATCCTGTCTGGCAAGAACTCACTTATCAATAGCTGGGGTGTGAAATCCTCATTTCTGTGTTGTTCTATCACTGTAGTCCCCACTTCCCTATTGTTTGTCTGTATAATCTCTGTCTGGTTCTGTGATTGTTTCTGTCTGCTGTATAATTAATTTTGTTGGGTGTAAACCAATTCAGGTGGTGGGATATAATTGGTTATCTAATCATGTTACAATATGTTAGGATTGGTTCGTTAAATTTCAGTAAAATGATTGGCTGAGGTATAGGTAAGCAGAACTCAAGGTTTACTATGTAGTCAGCAGTCGAACAGGGACACAGGCTCTGTGGCGTCAGAGCTGGGAAGGGGGACACTGAGGAAGGAAATTGGAATCATTGCTTGCTGGAAGTTCACCCCAATAAACATGAAATTTTTTGCACCTTTGGACTTCAGGTATTGCTGCTCTCTGTTCACGCAAGAAGCACAGGCGCCGACTCCATGGGTGCTCCGGGGCTGGAGCACCCACCGGGAAAAATTGGTGGCTGCTTAGAACCCACCGGCATCTCCTCGCCCCGCCCCCCACCCTAGTTCACCTCCGCCTGTGCCTCCTCCCCTGAGCGCGCCACCGCGTCCTGCTTCTCCCCCCTCCCTCCCACCCAGCGCTTGTGCCGCGAAACAGCTGATTCATGCGGCAAGCGCTAGGAGGGAGGGGGGAGGAGGAGGAATGCGGCGCGCTCGGGGAAGAGGCGGGGCCGGGGCTGGGATCTGGGGAAGGGATCCAATAGGGGCAGGGAGGGGGCAGAGTTGGGGCGGGGACTTTGGGAAAGGGGTTGGAATGGGGGCGGGGCAGGGGCGGGGAAAGGGTGGAGTCAGGGCAGGGCCAAGGGCGGGGGGGGGGCGCGAGCACTCACCGGTGCTGGGGGAAGTTGGCGCCTATGGTGAGAAGGACCAGGGAATGGGAGGGTGAAGGAATAAGCCCTCTAACACCTGGCATTTTCTAACTTCTGAGTGCTTGACTTTGCAAGCTGAATAATGTTCTTTTAGCATAGCTGTCTGTTTTTTTGTGATATATATATATATATAAACGCGTGNGTGAAGGAATAAGCCCTCTAACACCTGGCATTTTCTAACTTCTGAGTGCTTGACTTTGCAAGCTGAATAATGTTCTTTTAGCATAGCTGTCTGTTTTTTTGTGAGATATATATATATATGTAAACGCGTATCCATATCTATCTATCTATCTATCTATCTATCTATCCATCCATCCCCATACACCCCCCCATCTATCTATCTATCTATCTATCTATCTATCTATCTATCTACCTATCTATCTATCTATTTCTCACTCCTTTTTAGGAAGCTATATGTGCCCCATCCATAGGATTTGTGGCTCGGGTATCTTCCCATTAATTCTAGTCTAAGATCGTATCTTATCTCCATGGTGACAAGTCAGTGTGCAATCCTGATCCAGCCAACCATAGATTTCCATTCCATGAAGCTGGAAAGACTGAATGCAGCTCCAGCATTAGGAAGCATAATCACGCTTTCCTAATGCATTAGCTCCCTCCTAGAAACCTATCAAACACGCAGGCCTGTCTCCAGGAGAGAGCGCCGGTCAGTTTGCTTTCCCTGAGAAGTTCCTGATTCAGTCAGTCATGCTGAAGGNTGAAGGGGGTTCCCCCCCCCCCCCCCCCAATAATGGTATTATTATCTCCTGGTGTTCGTTGTTCCAGAAAAGGTCTGAGTGGTAGGCATATTGTTGCTGAAAGAAGATGGTTGTTCTCTTACTGGAAAATGTTCGAGCCAATGATTATTCTTTTAAAATAGCTTCTAGGAGCTTGACTTCAATTTGATTACTCAGCAGTTTAAACAGAACCATTTGCGAGAAAGCAAACTCCATTGAATAAAAGTTCCACCTCATCCTTTTAAGCCAGTACTAGATAAGATTCTCCTCTCTGATGCACACACCAGCTGTCCAGGAGATAGAATGGCCCAGAGGTTGGAAACTGCTTTGGGAAGCAAGATGCCAGGGGCAGTATTCTCTGATACAAGCTGGTCACTTTGCACTGCCCAGGTGCTGCAAAAGGGCTAGAATCCAGCTGTAAATGGCTAGCAGAGAACTCCCTTTGCAGAGGGGCACTCTGCTGGTGTCAACCTGGCAGAGATGGTTCCTGCACCAGCCACCCCCATCACCCCAATATGGACAGCATATTGGAGAAGGGAGGAGGCATGTCAGGAGCTAGCTGGGGTGTGTGGCAGAATATACCCCTGCTACTCCATTTTGTGCCAGTGGTGACACTCAGAGCAACCCCAAGACTGTTCTAACTCATTTCAGGGCCAGGCTAACACAGACTGGGGGAGCCATAGCTGGCTCTCTGATGGCCCCTCATCTTCCCAGATCCAGCTGTTGCTCTGGTGTATGGGAGAATTGAGTTCCCGTTTTTTATTCCCAGAGATGCCATTGATTAGCTTTGTGACCTTGGGCAAGTCATCTGTGCCTCAGTATTTCTGTTTGGGGGGTCAAAATAATTACTCACCCTGTGTGTTCTGGGGAAGCTTGTTGAATGCTGTCCATCCTGGAAATAGGTTCTAATCAAAGCACAATGTTGCAGGGCACTGGATGATCCTGGTTGCCAGGCAGATTCAACATGCCCTTCATAACAGCCTTTTGAAATCTGTAGTTTTAATCTCTCTCTGGACCCGGCCATCCCTATGACGCGTTCCCTTTTCATCAACATACCCAGCATGCACCAACAGATATCACCCACTGCTGCTATAATGGTCTGTCTACAGCAGTGGTGGGCAACCTGCGACCCGCGGGCCGCACGCAGCCCGTCAGGATAATCTGCTGGCGGGCCGCGAGACTGTTTACATTGACCGTCCGCAGGCACGGCTGCCCGCAGCTCCCAGTGGCCTCGGTTCACCGTTCCCGGCCAATGGGAGCTGCCGGAAGTGGCAGCCAGCACGTCCCTGCGGCCCACGCCGCATCCCCCAGCTCCCATTAGCTGGGAACGGTGAACCGCGGCCACTGGTAGCTGCGGGCAGCTATTGCCTGCGGACGGTCAATATAAACACTGTCTCGCAGCCCGCCAGTGGATTACCCTGATGGGCCGCAGGTTGCCCACCACTGGTCTACAGGGATCTCTATTGTCATCTAAAAGTCTCCTCTGCACCTATCCATGCCACATTGGCAGTCTGTTGCTTCAAGCATTTAGGGCCTGATCCAAAGCCCACTGAAGTTAATGGGCATCTTTCCATTGATTTTAATGGGCTTTGGATCCAGTCCTTAAAGTTTTCTCTAAGAAATTCCTGGCTCAGTGGTGTCCAGAATCCTGGTACTTTAAAATCAAACCCGAAGACACACTTGTTTTCCCATTGCTTCCGTGTTAGCTGGACATTGCAGGCTGTGCTCATATACGTAACTTGCAAAATGTCCTGATGCTCTGGTGTGATATAAGCTGAAGTTGACTATGACATGGTGAAAGTAAGCTCTGCAGGTGTCATGAGTCAGGCTTGAATCATGGTGCAGTAACAAGAAATTATTGTTTGCAATTCAGGTCCTTCCAAGATCCAGACTAGAGCAGGTCAAAAATTTTAACAAGAAAAATTTTCCTGTTGGAATAGGTGGTTTTATCCACACTGACATTTTCCAGGGGAAAATGTTGATATTGATGACATTTCTCAATTTTCCAATCGGGAGCACTGAAATGAAAAAATGTCATCTTGACATGTCAAATCATTTCAGTTTGATCAGAAATGCAGAAATTCTCCATTTTGACACTTCCAATTTGAAACGTTTCTTGCATTTTTTTGTTTATTTGTTTTGTGAAAATTCTCCATATTTTGACCTTGCTTTCCCATTCAGGAGGGAAAATAATTTTGAAACCTTGAAATTTCCTGCAAAAGTGAAACTTTGGTTGTTGAACAGCTCTAACCAGATGTGCACACACTCACAAACACACACATGCCATGGCTCTGATTCTCTGATGCCCTGTACCTGGTGTCATCATTTACACCAGTGCAAAGTGTGGTTAACGCACTGCCATTGGGATGTGGTAGCATGTTTCATCCACTTTGCACTCACTTTGCCCAGGTGTTAATGACGACTGAAGATCAAGGCCATGGTGAATAAGATTCAAGGTGTGATCCAAAGATGGTGGGTCAGATTCCTGGCTTCCCGTTGGGACACTCAACACTTGCTTCTGGTCTCAGGAAGATGATGAGATGCTGAACTTTACATTGGTGACTTTATTATGTACAGCTGGATTCGTGGTAACTAATGCCAACTGGTTCTGCAGGTGGAAGGATGCCAGAAATAGTGTCAACAGAACATCTGAAGAATTCTCTAGCGCATTGCTGACATGATCTTTTGTAACATATGGCAAATATAAAATTACACGATGGCTTGGCCATGACGATTGTCTATAATCACCCACTTGTCCACTTTTCCCACAAACACCTTCTCTGTACCCCCACGTATGCTTGGAACAAACTCCCCATCAAAATCCATCCAGCCACCCACACCCTGCTACTCTTTTAAAACCTTCCTTAAAATCCACCTTTGCCATGATGTCCACAGATCACATCCATCTGCCATTGCTTAGGTTAGAGAGCACCTGTGACTACTGAAACTACTAATTTATACTAGTGCACCTGTCATCTTGTCTTAATCCCCTCCGTTTATCTGTTTAGTCACTGGTGCCATATTGTCTAAATCAGTGGTTCTCTATCTGCAGCCCGTGGGCCGCTTGCGGCCCAATCAGCACACAGCTGCAGCCCATGTGACATCCTCAGGGCCATACAGGTAGTATTGGATGCATCCCACATAACACATTGTGGGCCACATGTAACATGACCAGATAGCAAGTGTGAAAAATTGGGATGGTGTGTGTGTGGAGGGGGGGGGGGGTGTAATAGGAGCCCAAATATAAAAAAGCCCCAAATATCGGGACTGTCCCTATAAAATCGGGACATCTGGTCACCCTAACCACATGTGCGGCCCACAACGGTGAATAGGTTGAGAATCACTCGTCTAAATCCTAGATTGGGAGCTCTCTGGGGAAGGGACCATCTTTTTGCTCGTCACCTAGCACAATGGGACCCTGACTGAGCCCTCTCGGTGCTAACACAATACACACAGTAATAAGTATAAAGGGCTTATAGGAATTCATTGAGGTTGACTCCGGGGAAAGGTGGCAGCTTTAAGGCTGGAATTGTTAAGCTTAAGAGAGCTGGACACCCAAATCCCACTGGAATTCAATACAGTTGGGTGCTTAACTTCTTTAGACTCCTTTGGAAAACCGTACCCTACGCCATCCCTGGTGTACATTTTTTTTCATTCAATGGGGACTACTCTGACAGCTAAAGTTACTCTCAGGCGTGGGTGTCAGAAGGGTCAAGGCCTTCGACGGTGAACTCTTCAGGCACACTCCTTGTCTTTTTCTATATCTGTGATGGGTCTAGTGTAACCCACTAGTGAGTGTGTGTTATGGGTCTCCCTCTGGGCCCAATCCACAGAGGCTATGAGGCTAGGGAGCTTTAGCTCACACAGGTGCAGCTTGCGCTGTTTCACTCGGGAGGTCCCTGGTCCCATCCCTGGTGAGTCAGCTAAGATGATAGTTTGCTACATTTGTGCAGGAATTATCAGATAAGAATGAGCTGCCTAATTCACCTGGATATGAAATATCCTACTCTAGACAGGGCCTTATGGTGTCCCACCCATGCTGGCAAATTCTTCCTGAGCCTGCTAAACAGCTATGCAAAAATCCAAGTCCTCTTTAAATATCGTCTATAATTATTCTGTAAGAGTTCTCCGTTGCCTGTGTGTTCCTTCTCTCGTTTATTTTGTTGACACCCCTTGCCCTTTTTCTGAGATATTGTGTGTGATGGACTCAGCCCAGACCAGCACAGGAAGTGTCTCTTGGGCCTCTCTAGCCAGGCTCAATACACCACCCACCAGATCGCAAGCGGTCGGCTCCCCCAGGCGTGCATATTAATGGCGCTTTGAAGGGAAAAACTCTATAATCCGCTGACACACAATACAAAAGAGCCTTGGCAGATCAGAGAGTGGAAATGCAGTTTTGGCACCGACGTTGGTAAAAGCAGGTCACACTGTGCCGGCTAAGGCTCAGCCTCAGACCCAGACAGTGCGTGTTTGAAGTCATATCTGTATTTGGCTGGAGCCTCAGGCGTGCAGTGTATTGTACAGGGCTGGCCACAAAGGGTATGTCTACACTGCACACCAAGCCCTGGGCTCCCACTCAGGTTTGAGCCCCTTCTGTCCACACACAAATCAGCCAGACTCAGGTGAGCAAGCACTCAGGACCTGCGTCCCGGGACCCCGCTAGGGGACTGGGTCAAAGCCCATGTCCCACTGGGTGTGTCTATGCTGCAATGTAAGCCCAGGGTTAGTAGAACTTGAGTTAGCAGCCCCTGAGTTTGTTAACCCAGGGCTTGAGCGTCTACACTCATTTGTAACCCCAGGTTGGGAATTGTTGAACCCTGAGTCCCAATCTGGGGCTCCTCCATCTACACTGCATTATGCAGGCCTGAGTCCAACCACCCATATCCCAGACTTCCTAGCGCCCTCCCAAAATATGGCCGCTCCAGCCCTTTGTTTGTGGTTCATGAGAAACTATGACTGTCCATCAAACAAGACTGTCCACAGGACAAAGAAAGTAGGCCTGTGGGATTGTGGGATACTTTTGGCAGACTGCCAGAGCACAAGTCCAGTGACAGGCTGCATCTACACTGTAAAGCAATAGGGCTTGAATCCTGGTTCCACTCAGGTTTGGATCCTCCACCCCCAGGGGCTCCTGGAACTGAGTCCTCAGTTAGTGCCATTTGTGTGTTGATGGAAGGGGGGTGAGGCTTAAGGCCGAGTTTGGCCTCCTGGCTTACACTGCAGTGCAGTGCAGATATATCCACTGTGACTCGAGTCTAAGCCCTGTCATTTTGCAGTGTGGAAGCAGCTCAAGCCTCAGACCCAAGTCAGAAGGTCGGTGTAGTTCAGTGCGGTGATGTTAACAGGACTGTGAGACCCAAGTTCAGCAGCTGTAAGCCCAGGCTCACAATACAGTGCGGATGCTAAAGTGTGAGCTTGAAAATTGCAAGCCCGGGTCCCATCGACCCAGGTTTATAGTACAGTATAGACACACCCGACGACAAATACAGAGAGCAACTGCTTGGGATGGTCTGGGCTTGAGTCTACTGTCACATAGACCAGCTGTACAACTGTGTTATTCCAGTGACTTCGATGGAGATATCCCAGGGATACAGCAGCTATTCACAGAGTCATACACTCCATGGACAGCAGGGACCACTGATCATAAAAATAAAAAAAAAAAAAATATATATATGGAGATATACCTATCTCATAGAGCTGGAAGGGACCCTGAAGGGTCATCAAGTCCAGCCCCCTGCCTTCACTAGGGGGACCAATTTTGCCCCAGATCCCTAAGTGGCCCCCTCAAGGATTGAACTCACAACCCTGGGTTTAGCAGGCCAATGCTCAAACCACTGAGCTATCCCTCCCCCCATCATCTAGTCAGACCTCCTGTACCACATAGGCCATGCAACTTCCCAGGATGATTCCTTCTTCAGCGCAAGGATATGGTATGGTTGGATCAGGCCCAAAGTATTTGGGCCAGATCCACAGCAGGTCTCTCTAGCTATTCTAGCTATGGTACTTATATGACCCCCATTACGGCAGTATCCGAGCGCTTGACAGTTTGATCTATTTCTCCTCACAACAGCCCTGGGAGGTACAGGCCCCGCTATCCCTGTTTTAAAATGGGGCACTGAGGCACATAGAGGCTACGTGCCTTTTCCAAGACTAAGAGACATAAATATGTTTTTCTCACGCTTCCCACCTGCTCTCATTCCCACCTGCCATGGAAAAAAGCAATGGCGGACATTTCAGGCCAGACTCTCCACTGGCATACAGGGGCACAGATCCACTGAAGTCAAAGGAACCGGGTCTGTTTACACCAGCTGAGAATCTAGCCCTTTAAATCCAATTTCGATGATAAGGCAGGGACCTGGTCATTTTTACTTGCTTGGAAAGCCCCATGCACTAAATAGTGAAAAGCTCAGTCCCGTGTACCTGTTTCACGGGAGTAATCATATAGTCCCACTGAAGTCAAGGCAACTATGCTTGTCATGTACACTGATGGGATACATGGTTCCTCTGTGTGAGTGATTTTTAAAGTGCTCTGGGATCCTTCAGGAGGAGAGGGTTTTACCTGGCCTCATTCCACCCTCCCAATCACCAATTTGACACCAGTAACACCATTAGGTTCACTGGCATTACTCCCACTTTGCACTTGTCACTGTGAGCAAAATCAAGTTCCTCATTTTGATCAGCCAAATCTGTATCCAGACTAGCAACGGACCCAGATCTGAATACCTCTTGCTCTTCAGACAAATTCAGATTTAGAGCTCTAATTCAGACCAGTTTAGTGATCTCAAATAGTTCCGTGCCATTACAGCCCTAGCCCATAGCTCCCACCCCAGTTAGTTAAGTCTTAGAGAAAGAGGAATGTCAGAACTCCTGTTGGGGTTGGCTGCCTAGCTAAACCTTATCGATAGAGTTGGTTCAATTGTTTCATGCAGAAGGTTTTCCCATTAAAAAATAGACTTTCATCTAAACCACAATTTTTCTAGAAGAAAATATCAGTTCTGATGAAAAAAATTCCATTTTCCGGTAGAAAAAATGTCCGACTAACAGCTTTTTTCCGTTTGACTCCCAGTGCCACTTTGCTTCCACTTTTGATGTAAAGAAACCAAAATGAAACAAGATCGTGCATAGACATGTCGACTTGTTTCAATGAAAGGGTTATTTCTTGGTTTTGGAACCAAAATAACCAAACCAAAGCAACGTTCTTGGTTGCAACAAAGCCGGTTATTTCATTTGAAGGTGTTGCTCGGAAACAAATATTTTCATTTCAAATCAGGTCAATATTTCCCATGGCAAAACTGAGATTTTGTACAAAGATTTTTCATTTGAAATTTCTCATGGATAAAATCTTGATTTTTCCACCCAGCTTTCCTCATTGGAAGAGCCACATCCCCTAAATCTCTCAAATTAGGGACCAAACCTGCAGCCCTCCTTCACATTAGCAATTCCATTGGTAGCCTCATGTGATTTAGTTGAAGTTGGTCCTGCTTTGAGCAGGGGGCTGGAGTAGATGACCTCCTGAGGTCTCTTCCAACCCTCATCTTCTATGATTCCATGTGAGGAAGGATGGTCTGGCGATAAAGATACTGGACTGAGGCTCAAGACTTCTAGATTACATTCAGGGCTCCTGCTGAGCGACTCTGGGCAAGTTATTTAGGGGGCAGTGTGGCCTTGTGGATAGAGGGACTCC
>QXTE01000112.1:246750-274845 GCA_003942145.1 Platysternon megacephalum
GATTTTTTTTCCTTCCCCCCCCCCCCCCCCCAATCATTTTCTCACTGCCTCTGTGCTCTTAGCGCTGGAACACAAGTGCTAAAAATACAATGGAGATGGTTGCATTTGTTGTATTCCTGACCTGAGTAAAAGCAGCAGGTAAGATATGCACCTGTGTTTTTTATCTCACCTGAATTCCCAGATATTGCTGGTGGGAAGGTAGGTGGAAATGTTTGGTGAAAATAATCATGAATATTTTTCCTTGGAAATTTTTGCCAACAAATTTTATCTGACATGAAAAAAAGATTGACCAGCTCTGCTGAAAAACCTTTCTGAATTTCACGTCTCATCCTAGATAGAAGTTTGGAGGCCCTACAAGATCCCAAGTAGAAGAGTAACTACCGTTGTGATTCACCCCAGTATTACCTCAGCTGCCACATGGAGAGAGACAAATAGGTAAGAGTTGGCTGGAGAAAGCCAATTCCATTTCACAGTGACTTTTGAGGTTTTGACGTTTGTTTTGGTTCCACAATGGAGGGAAAACAAACCCTTTAGAATGTTTTCGCAAAACAGAATTGTGTCGAAACATCCATTTTCAGATCAAAGTTCTCTCTTGGGTCTTTCTCTTATCAGGAGTGACTCGAGAGCTCTGGACCATAGAAACTTTCCCCATCAAGACCTTTACTGAAATCGGTGTCTCTGAAACGTTTCGTTTTTGACAAAGCAGCCTATTTTGACGAAAATGCATTTTGTCGGAAATGGTCCATCCGTCTCCACAAATGGGTTGTTTCTCCGGTTTGCACACAAGTACAATTTTTGCTTCACGGAAGTAGACGTGAACATTTTCACCGATTCGCTCGGCATCCCACCAAATGTCCCTTTGTTCAGAACGCTGACAAAATAGCTACTTATGCCTTGAACATGAGACGTTGTGGCCTGTTGTCATGCAGAAGCTCAGAAAAATGGGCTGGTTTGGCTTGAAAACTGAATCCAGTTTTTCTTGAGAACTGTCTGTAGCGTAGCAATGTTTTCATTTTTTCCCCATGAGATTGTAATAATATGGTGTAAAAGACCATGACGTTATGAGGTATATTGCATTAGCACCTCTATCTGTCTACGCTGGAGCTGGAAGCAAGCTGCCCGGCCCAGGGAGACAGACTCGCAAATTGCGGTGTGAATGGTGCAGCAGCAGGCTAGCCGCGTAAACCCACACCCAGTTGGGCTTGTATTCAGATGGCTAGCCCATGCCACCACCTGTGCCACAACATCCAGGCTAGCTTGAGTAGGGCTAGCACATCTGTCTACCTGGACAGGGAGGGACACTGCTAGCTCCAGCATAGACACACCCCTAGAAACTCCTGCCAGGGTCAAGGTCTCAATATAAACTCATAGAAAGAGACAGTCTCTGCCCCTTACAACATAAATAGCCATGTCAGACAAAGGCAGTACCATTACCTCCGTTTTACCACTCGGGAACTAAGGCACCGAGAAAGTCAGTAATTTGCCCAAAGTCACAGAACCAGGAAATTCAAGCTAGATCTCTCTCCTCATCAAGTGCCTCAGCCAACCACAGAGCCATGCTTCCCCATCAGCGTGGTTTTGGAATATTGCCAGGACTATCTCACGCAGCGCTACTTATTTCTAAGCCTTCCAGCTCATTTCGACACCTGCATACCGCCTATCTACAGCCCGTATCGTTCTCTGGCACGTTCTGGTTGATTTTTTTTCTCCTCCTTGCAGTGCAGCTCTCCTGCAGCAGGAAAAGGTCATGGCAAACAATTCGGGCCAGAGCTTCAGCCGTTGGGCAGCAGGGGCCAATGGCTAGGGCGCCAGATAAGCAGTGTGCCCATCTCGCAGTCAGGAGGTGTGATTGCAGCATGCCTGAGCTAGCTCCGTGAAAACAGTCCTGAAGCGGTGGCTGCCATAGTCTGGGATGGACTTGTACAGGGTGGCTAGCCCAGCCTGCTGAGGCTTTATAACTGTGTTTAGCAAGTGAGGTCAAGCAGGGTTATAGGTGCTGCAGAAACAGCTTCCCATTACAGTGCCGCTGTACCCTAGGAATCAAGAGATCTGGGGTCTAGTCCTGGTTCTGCTGTGTGACTTTAGGCGATTTCACCCCTCTTTTCCGACCCATCCTTTATCTCTTTACACCGCAAGGTCTTTGGGGCAGGGGCTGCTTCTCGCTATGTGTCCGTACAGCACCTAACACAATAGAGCCATGATGCTGGCTGACGCTCCGAGGTGTTACTGTCAGGCAAACTCTGTTGAAGTCAATGGGGCGATGCTGCTTTATGCCAGCTCAGGACCTGGCCCTGCCTCTGAAAGATGGCACAAGCCACAGCTAAGAACCCCCTAAGAGCCCCACTTACAGCGCCAATCCTGGGTCAGAGCCCAAGTCCCGACGTAGGATCGTCTGATCCAGACGCGATATTAACACCGTCGCACACGGAGAGAAAGGCTTGAGTCCGTAAGCCAGGCTAGCCCCCACTCTAACAAATCAAATACGCCTGGAGGTGTTATTGGATGAGCGCTCGGAACCTGTGTGTGGCCATCGCCACCTTGGTAAGACTTTCCACTGAGTCTGATGTTCGGGGCGTGTGTGTGTGTGTGGTTTGTTTGAATAATGGAGTGTTGGCGGAGTGAGGCGGTGATTAACGAAGCAGGGGTGTGGCTGCTGTTCAGAGGAGAGACAGGCAGGGAGAAGGAAATGGGAATGGGGAGAAGAAGGGCAAAGAGGAAGGAATTAGTGGGCGAAATTCTCTGGCCTGTATTGTGTAGGAGGTCAGATGAGATGATCAGAAATGTCTCCGTCTGGCCTTAAACGCTGTGCATCTATCACAGGCAGAAAGGGAGGTGGAAGCTTAAGAGCATTTAGAGACACTTAGCTGATGCATTCACACATCATTGTATTTATGATCATCAAGTGTTGGGAATAGGCCACATCCACCTTGATTGAATTGGCCTCGTTAGCACTGACCCCCAGGGCCGGCGCTCCCATTAGGCGACCTAGGCGGTCGCCTAGGGCGCTGCTATTTTGGGGGCGCCTGCGCCCCCGCCGCCCGTAGAAATTTGGGGGCGGGACCTTCCGCCGCCGCTGTTGGGGGCGGGATTTCGGGGGCGGGACCTGCCGGCGCCTATGGCGCCGGCAAAGCTGGCGCCACTACTGCTGACCCCCCCCCCCACACACACACACACACACTCACACTTGGTAAGGCAACTCCCATCTTTTCATGTGTTGTATATTTATACCGGCCTACTGTAGTTTTCACGCCATGCATCTGATGAAGTGGGTTTTAGCCCACGAAAGCTTATGCCTAAATACATTTGTTAGTCTCTAAGGTGTCACAAGGACTCCTCGTTGTTTTTGCTGATAAAGGCCCGGTCTACACTGGGGGGGCGGAATCGATCTAAGATACGCAACTTCAGCTATGAGAATAGCATAGCTGAAGTCGACGTATCTTAGATCAACTTGGGGGAGGGATAGCTCAGGGGTTTGAGCACTAGCCTCCTAAACCCAGGGTTATGAGTTCAATCCTTGAGGGGGCCACTTAGGGATCTGGGGCAAAAATCAGTGCTTGGTCCTGCTAGTGAAGGCAGGGGGCTGGACTCGATGACCCTTCAGGGTCCCTTCCAGTTCTATGAGATAGGTATATCTCCATATATTAACTACATGGCAGTATTTCAGACTTTCTGCCAGGACAAATATGAAGGATTGACTTACAGCACGGGATCGACAGCCGCAGCTCCCCCGTCAACTCTGCCTCTTGCCCTGGTGGAGTTCCGGAGTCGATGGGAAGCACGTTCAGGGATCAATGTATTGCGTCTAGACAAGACGCGATACATCAATCCCCGATAGATCAATCACTATCCAGCAGGTAGTGTAGACATACCCACAGACTAACACGGCTACCCCTCTGAAACCTGTCAGTATTTATTCAGTATGTAGCTCTCTCTCTACTTTCTTAGTGAAACAAAGCGGCTGCCTACAGAGCAAGGCTATGTGGCCTTGTAGGGCGTGAAGTGCAAAAGACCTAGGTTCAATTCCTGGTTGACTGATTGGGTGACGTTAGACAAGTCACCTCAACAGTTTCGTGCCTCAGTTTCCCCAGCTGTAAAACCGGATTAATGATGCTGACTTCCTTTGTAAAGCACTTTTGAATTCTATGGGTAGAAAAGCACTCAGGACAGGTTAAACATTATTATGATCAGAATGGAGATGGATATTCTCAATGCACTGAGACACATGATACCCTTCACTGAGAGAGAATAGTGGGGTTAGAGCAGAGCTGGGGAGTAAAGGTTTTTTTAAATCATTGTGGGGTTTTTTAAATTTCCCATTTTTTAAAGTTTTTTTTAATGAAAAACTGAAACCAAACACAATTGTTTTCAACGTTCAAAAACTGCTTTTGGTTATTTTCTGTCTTCAGTAAAAATGTTGGTCTTCAAAAATATCTACTGAAATATTTTCCATTTTGGGGGGTTTCACTTTTTTGGTGGAAAATTTTTCACCAAAATGAAAAAAAAACAAAAAAACTTCATTAACATTTTTGGTTGAGTCAAAAAGCTGTTTTTCATTTAAAAAAAAAAAAGAGGTTTCAGCAAAAACATTTCTACCAGCTCTAGTTCAGAATCCTCTCAAGTCATTTGAATGTTTTCACCAATCCATTTCACAAGAGGTGGCCACAGATTTGTTACCCTAGCATCTCGTGACTTTTACTATGCTTCACACCCTGCTCTCTCAAAACATTGCTGCTATAGGAGGGGTCACCAAGCACATGCCCCTACCACTTAAGCTAAAGGAGAATCTCCATGATCTGTTGATAGTATAGTGCCTATGACACACAGTAAAACCATTCTGATTTTGGCCAGTAGAGGGCAGTGGTACACACACAGAGTAGCCAGTTCATTATAATAGTAAATAAGAAAGGGGAATCTCTTATGTGCCAGCTGACTCACTGCTTAGGACTGATACTTTTAGCCAAACATTCTTCCTTAGAGCCAGATTTTGCCATCCTTACTCAGACTGAATAGCACATTACCCTGCTGGTAAAGTGTCTTGTCCAAGATCACGCAGTAAGCCAGTGGTGGAGCTGAGAATAGAGTCCTGAAAGCCAGAGCAGTGCCCCATTCCTGGGCTACACTGCCGTTCTCCTTATCCCTCCATCTGGGGCACAAAGAACAGATTCCCCCAAGCACCACTGGTTCAATTGTAGCTTGCCTGCCCCTATAAGCTAAGCATGTGGAGAAATCCTTACCCCATATGGCTACATAAAGACAGGGCACCATCCAGCCCGTAACGAATAGAGTTGTCTGACCTCACCTGTTTTTTGCATTCACAGCTCAAGTCTGCAGGAACATAACCATCACCTGGATTAGAAAACAAAACAAAAACAGTTTGAGCTGGAAGATCAGGTATGTGTATGCACTTTGCACCAAGACTCGGTGAACTTCTGCCAGAAACCCCATGCTCATGTTGTCTAGACTTCTAATGCTCAGAGCTCTTTCACCATTAAAATGTAGACTTAGAAATAAACTTGTTGGATTATTACTTTATGAACTCTTTCCCCTCCTCTCCCACTTGACATTCATGACAGCATATCCTTGCCTGGCCTTCGTTGTTGTTGTTTTTAAACATATGTATTTTGCTCTTTCTCTGGCCATAACTCACACGGAGCCACTTGATGATGCTCTTGATGTCACTACACNGGTCCATCTAGCCCAGTATCTGTCTACCGACAGTGGCCAATGCCAGGTGCCCCAGAGGGCAAGTGATCTCTCTCCTGCCATCCATCTCCATCCTCTGATGAACAGAGGCTAANGTGTAGACACATTAGTAGGCATAGGGCAGGAGTATGATATTGATAGTCGTTCCCTCTGGTCTCACTGGGACGTCAATCGTTAGCCACCAGGGATCTTGTTCTTCCATTCACATTGCTGGTGACAAGGTCACTGGCTAAAAGAGTCCCATCATCCTTAACTCCAGAGGAGTTTGCGCGCACAACAGATCCCCTGGTTGGATGATACTGTGAGTCCAATATATTAGCCCAACTATGTCTGGCCAGCTATTTGTCTCTGCATGAACCAAGGGAGGCCTGGGAAGGTGGAATAGTCTTTTTTACATCTGACCTGCAATCCAGGAGTTCTGCCTCTCTACACTGGATCTGACCTGAATGCATCTAATGGGCAAGTGAGTCCTGGGACGCGGTTAAGAAGGGTTTCGTGCTTGGGACCCGATTGACCTCTTGCCTCTGGAGCTAACAGAATTCCCCCCACGGCCACACTAAGAGTCACCACAGCCACCTCCGGTATGTACAGTATTAGAATAGACACACTGAGTCCCTCGCCCAACCTTAATTCTGACCTCAGACTTCTGCATAGGAGAATAACAGATTGAGCTGGGAGATCAGGTGTGTGTGTGCCATACAGATCGCCAGTGCACATATGCCGAGCAGACATGTCTGCTGTTGAAATGGACAGAGATGAGGTTTTCCATTGTAGGGCAATCAAGGGGAATGTGGTGTGTGCATGTTTTGTTAATGCACAGGTTGGAGGTTTGTGGATCTTATTTGCAAAGAGGTGGAGTCTGTGGTGAGCATGAAGGTATATTAAAGAGGGATCCCTTAACTACACATTTCCTTGGTTTAAAGTGATTGTGTGGGTGGAGGTTCTTGATGGAGTCGACAACCAACCTCTCCACCCCTGCACAAAACACAGGCAGGAAGGGGTTAAGAACCATCTTTGCCTACAGACAGCAAAACCAGCCCTCCCCCAATGGCTCAGCTGTGAGGAATTTCAATAATGGATAGAAATGCCCCCGGCTGCTGTAGCTAATGAGGGCAATCCCCCCTATAAAGAGGAAGGAACAAGCAGAGAAGGAGCAGAAGACCAGCTTGAGACTTCAGGGAGTAATGAGCTAGTACCAGCCTGCCTCTGAGATACTTCTCACCTCTTGGAGGTACAAGGGAGGGAGCTGGAAATGGATGCCCTGAGGGCCAAGGACTTTTTGATTCATTTACGTTATGTTTAGGGGCTGTGCCTTTTTTCTTGTTGATTTGATCTAAGCGACTGCTGCCCGGTTCCAGGACTCACCCTGGCCAATTGAAATGGGGGTTTGCACAAGGTGGTGTCTGCTGACAGGATCCCCCTTAAGAAACTCTAAGTTTTGTTAAGTAAGTCTCTTCTTTGTGAGACACACACAGCTGTGTGTATGCACATGGGGCGAACATTTCAGAAAAGCTCAGGGGTGGCTTTCTCAGTGTTCCTCATGTAAGTGGGGGATTTGTCCTGCTATGGGGGGGGGGAACTCTCCTGGCTTATACACTCCCCCGGTGGAATAGGCTAGCAAAAGGATCTGAGTCCTCGCTCCCACTCCCTTTACCCAGAGGCCTGTCTGACCTCAAGGACTCCCCTTCCACTCTCCTGTCTGGCAGAGGCCTCATAATCCCAACAAGGCTGGGCCCAGGATTCCTGGGGGGGCTCGACCCCCATCCTTGTTGTGGTCACTTAGGACAGGGGCTAAGGTGTCCCCACTCTGGGGTGCTCTCTCTGCACTGGATGCTTCCCTGACCCACTGATCATTACATACACTTCAAGGCCAATACAATTTATTAAACAGCAATCAATGAAAAAAATGGGAAAGGTTAAAGGNACACTCCCCCGGTGGAATAGGCTAGCAAAAGGATCTGAGTCCTCGCTCCCACTCCCTTTACGCAGAGGCCTGTCTGACCTCAAGGACTTCCCTTCCACTCTCCTGTCTGGCAGAGGCCTCGTAATCCCAACAAAGCTGGGCCTAGGATTCCTGGGGGGCTCGACCCCCATCCTTGTTATGGTCACTTAGGACAGGGGCTAAGGTGTCCCCACTCTGGGGTGCTCTCTCTGCACTGGATGCTTCCCTCACCTACTGATCATTACATACAGTTCAAGGCCAATACAATTTATTAAACAGCAATCAATGAAACAAATGGGAAAGGTTAAAGAAAAACATGCAGCCCCGCTCTGTGGCACGGGGACACCACAGCCAGCGTCTCTGGAACGTAAGGGCAGTTCACAGTCTGTTCCTCACATATTCCAGGCCTCCTGCCCAGGCCCTGGCTGTGGTCCAAGTCAGACACTTGCTCTGGCACCCTCAGGCTCTGGGGGGCAGGACCCTTCTTCCCAGTGTCTGCACCACCCCCCATATCCCCTGTTGGGGGTGGCGATTCTACTCCAAGTCTGGCCTGCAAAGCCTCTTGCCCGGGGCATCTCCCTGCGCTAGGCCCTCTGCCCAGGGTACCCCTAGCTACTCACTGCGCCCGGCTCCGGCTTGCTCTATCCCCAGCTCCAGTCCTGCTGCTGCTCTGCCTCCAGAGCAGCTCCCTAGCCTGCTCCTCTGGCCTCACTGGGTCTGATTGCTGCAACTCCCCTCCCAGCACTGACCTGCTCCACGCCACTCTATTCCAGGCAGCTCCAGCCCAGCTGGCCCCCTGACTCCCCCATTAGCCTGCCTGCCCTGTCCATCAGGCTGACCTGGAGCGTCAGCCTCTCCCCATTGCCCCTGGGAACTGTCAGTCTCAGGGTTTTCCATCAACCCTTCCCCTTTCTTTCGGTACTAGGAGCTAGAACAGGGGTGGGCAAACTACGGCCTGCGCGCCACATCTGGCCCGCCAGCCATTTTAATCCGGCCCTCGAGCTCCCGCTGGGGAGCGGGGTCGGGGGCCACTCCGCGCAGCTCCTGGAAGCAGCGGCATGGGCCCCATCCGGCTCCTATACATAGGGGCAGCCAGGGGGCTCCGCTCCGCACACTGCCCCTGCCCCCAGCACCGCCCCCACAGCTCCCATTGGCCAGGAACCACAGCCAATGGGAGCTGCAAGGGTGGCGCCTGCGGACAGGGCAGTGTGCAGCAAAGCTGCCTCGCCGCACCTCCGCGTAGGAGCTGGAGTGGGGGGCATGCTGCTGCTTCTGGGAGCCGCTTGAGGTAAGCGCTGTCCAGAGCCTGCACCCCTGAGCCACCCCCGACCCCCTGCCCAACCCTGATCCCCCGTCTGCCCTCTGAACTCCTCGGTCCCAGCCTGGAGCACCCTCCTACACCCCAAACTCCTCAACCCCAACCCCACCCCAGAGCCCGCACCCCCAGCCAGAGCCCCCTTTACAAAATTCTGGCCATGATACCTATATTTTAGCACCAAGAGGTTGCCTGATTTTCCTAATGCTTCTCTCAGTGCTGGTGTAAAATAAGCCTTGACAGCTGAGGTCACGGATCAGCACCTCACTGGGATTTCGATGGAGCTCAGATCAAAGTCTTGGCGAAATTTAGTTTGAGGGCCTGGAAAATTATTCAGTGAGGGCTTCAGTAATTGATTCTTCCAGCCAGCTGAGGTGCTGCGTTTACACATTTGTGTTTTCTAGAGAAACAACAGACCTGGTTCTCCCCTGCCCTGCACCTCACTTAAACCATGGAAGGTGGCTGTAAATCATTGTAATTTGCATCAATTTGCTTTTTAGCCCCTCCGTGCACAGGGGAAAGCCATGAGACAAGGTCTGAGGCAGTGGAAAATCCGGCCCAGTATATTGGCATTTCCCCCCTTTAAATATATCGACATCTAGTTTGGAATACCATTGCCCTGGGCAGGGTAGCCCTCAGCTGACGATCTCTGTACTGTACCCGCTGGCAGTAGGTGTAGCTGCATGCCATAGGGAAAAGCAAGGTGTGTCCACACTGCAGTGTGTAGCTACATGCCTCAGTGAAAGGCTCTGGCAGTGGGGAAAGGCTCTGGCAGATCATCACTGCCTCCCCCTGCCAGAGCCTTTCCCCGCAGCCAGAATCTTTCCCCGTGGCGGTGAAAGGCTCCGGAAGCAGGGAGACAGTAGGACACTACACTGGTAAAAAATAGCAGCGTAGATGTGGGGGACTCTGCTTGGGGGAGCAGAGAGCCATGTAGGGTACATACCCTAAAGTTCTGGCATGTCTTTACTCACCAAAGCAGTGCCTCATTGTCTACGCTGCTATTTATACGCGTGCTGAGTGTGTGTGTGGGTGACATGCAGTGTATGTATTCTACACAGCGCCATAAGAAGTGTGCAGTGTAGCCATACCCTATGTGACATGAGGATGGGCTGTGCTTTGGGGTCGCTTGTGTAGTTTTCATTTATGCAGGGGATGCTAACAGGACCCGTCTGTCAAGGCAATTCCATACCTCTGTCTTTTAGCTCATTCCTCAGAATGTCTGGTTCAGGACCATTTTTCATTAGCCACACCGTACCTTGTGTCTAAGGGTGCGTCTACACTGCGGTCAGGAGGTGTGATTACAGCATGTGTAGACATAGCTGAGCTAGATTTGATCTAGCTAGGAACAGCAGCGAAGCCGGGGCAGGACGGACAGCAGCTTAGCTCTGCCCACTCGGGACTTGGGCACATGCTGAAGCAGTTAACCCGAGCCTGAGTCCCTGCCTGTGCTGGGCCAGCCTCACTGCACTTGCTATGGGTGTGTCTACACGAGCCACAATCACCTCTCCTGATTGCAGTGTACAGGGCCAGCTTTAGGCCGATTCCCCCGAATCGGGGCCCACGCCTATGAGGGCCCCGCGCCCAGCCAGAGCGCAGCAAGCCCGTGGCCCCGCTCCCCAGGCCGGAGCGCCGGGCAGAGCGCTGCAATCCCCGCGGCCCCACTCCCCCAGCCGGAGCGCGGCAATGCAAAGTGCCGCCGAAGACTCGGAGCGCCGCCCGGGGAGTACAAACCCCACGGATCGAGCCCCACACTTGCTAAAGCCGGCCCTGGCAGTGTAGACATACCCTAAGTGTGAAATTCACTAGACTCTCTACTTCAAATGCTCTGCACATATCTACACAAACAGAGGTTTGTTAGTATAATTATGGGATGTGCGTAACTACTGCTGGTGAGCACTGCTAAGGGTTTCTGATCACAGTCACGTAGCTTAGGTCGATTTTTAATCCCTCAATTAGTGTCCTGATCCAAGCTTCAGCTCCGGCAACGCATACGATGCACATGCCGCTAGTCAGGTTGCCAGACCGTGGGAGGAATCCCTGCTAAATTGCCCTAGTGTCACTGACATACTGGGGTATAGCATAGGAATGTTACCAAAACCATAAACAGGGGCGCCATCCAATCGTCTCCGGATGGAGAAGCAGGACTCCTGAGTTCTACCCGCCGGTCTAAGGGTCTGTCTACACTGCAATCGGAGGTGTGAATTCAGCTTGGGCAGGCACGCCCGAGCTAGCTTTTCCCTAGTGCAGCTAAAAATAGCCGTGAAGATGCGGCAGCACGGACAAGGAATGTTAGTGTAATCCACACAACTCCTGGGTGTGGTGTTCTGTCCCCTCTATCGGCACTGAGACCACGTTGAGATTAATGAGTCTGCTACAGCCTTAGCTAAGGGCCATGTGGCTTTTAGCACATACCCTGGGTTCCAGCCAGGCTTGGACAGTCCATCCTGTCTTGTTTCCACTGCTGTTTCGAGTGTTATTAGCTAGATGAAAGGGAGTGCAGGTATTCCTACCTGAGCTGCAGTCACCCCTTGGACATAGCAAAGATAGATACGCAATCTCTCTGTGCCCTTGGGCAAGTCAATCAACTTCTCCGCTTTGCTTCCCCATAAAGTGGGAATTAATAATACTCTGCCTGTCTGGGGTGCTGTGAAAGTCAATCAGTTAATCATAGAATCATAGAATATCAGGGTTGGAAGGGACCTCAGGAGGTCATCTAGTCCAACCCCCTGCTCAAAGCAGGACCTAATCCCAACTAAATCATCACAGCCAGGGCTTTGTCAAGCCTGACCTTAAAAACCTCTAAGGAAGGAGATTCCACCACCTCCCTAGGTAACCCATTCCAGTGCTTCACCACCCTCCTAGTGAAAAAGGTTTTCCTAATATCCAACCTAAACCTCCCCCACTGCAACTTGAGACCGTTACTCCTTGTTCTGTAAAGGGCCACAAAGTTGGTCCCACAGTGGCTGGGATTGTCAAAGAAGCCTAACAAAGTTAGACACCCAACTCCCTTATGTTCCTGTGAAAATCCCACCCAATGAGCCTTGAGAATTATGGCTGGGATTTCAAATAAGACTGAAATGCCTAAATCCAATTGAAATCCAGACCTAATTCCGTTTGAAAATTCCAGCCAATCATCATGGCAAGCTATAGAGTCCAGCGTCAATCAATATGTTACAAAATACTAGCGTGAAAGCAAACCTCCAAGGGAGGAATCGTGGTTTCTTTAGCTAAAATGATCTGTGGCTGTTAGTTCTTGCAGCAACATGAATTTGACTCCAGACCAGGGAGCACGCTTTTGACGCCCTGGGAGAGAAGGGAAAAAACAGCACAGGGCAGTAAGTTCGGAGACATTGCCCTTTTGAACAGAGCACCTGTGTCCTCTGAGTCACAGCCACAAGCCAGGGGTCTACGCCAATAACGTCTCTGTTTTTTAATTGGGTCTCAGCTTGTGACGTCTGATGACCCATTTGCAGCCAGGCTTTCTGAGAGTCAACAGTGAGATCTGTTTTGGGACTGACACTATTTACACATCAGCTGTTCCTGCCGGAACCAAGGGAAGCCCCCGGGACCCTATTCACAGTGATGAAGAGGGTAATATTTTAAACAGCTAACTGCTGAGAGAGCAAAGGTGTCCCTCCAGCCCGCTATCCAGCCTTTCCTTGTTAAGAACCCCCATTGGACGCCAAAATCGAAGGCAATACTAATGAGGGGTGTTAAGGTTGCATAGCTACCCCATTGGAGACTGACAGTATCGCTTTGGCGTGTGCGGAAGACAGTATGTCCATTGGTTAGACTGTAAACGCTGAAAAAATGTGCAACATTTTTCGAGTGTGTACAAAATATAGGGAGGACCGAAGCCTATGCTGAGAAATGAGCACACGACCCCAGCCGTACGTTGGGATTTGTTTATTATCCACGGTTGGACTGGGCAGTGGGTCAGCCTTCCCCTAATAAACCCTTCTTACTTCCAGGGGGTTAGAATTCAGCTGTTAAAATGTACTCTATTTGCTTTTAATTATAGGTTCATTTTGTATTCCGAAAATTGGGAAGGGGGGAACCTATAAAAGTTCAGGGTTCACGGTCAGTTCAAATGAGCTCATTCTGCGTCTGCATACCAGGAGTGGAAATCTCACAAAACATGGTTCTTATTATGATGATAGTTCCAGGAGGCTCCAATGTGCAAGGCACTGCATAAACACAGAGTGAGACACAGAGCGGGATGAATAACTGATTTTTCAGTTCAGTGGCAGTGCCCAAAAATCTGGGGAAGGGGGAAATAGCTTTGGGTCAAAAGGGTTTGGGAATTTTCAATGAATTGAAGATTCCAGGTCTGTTACAGAGCAAGGATTTGAACCTGTAGCTCATGAATTGAAGATTAGTGTCAGAACTACTAAGCTGAAGGGTGGTGGGTGGGGGAAAGACAAGACAGCAGCACCCCCACTACCTCCAGCCGTTTTGTGATTGGCCACACATTCTCAAATAGTTTGAGGTTAACCAAAACTGCTTTTTTGACTACTCCACTATTCATCCTAAAAATTTCAGCCAGCTCTAGAGAGATGGTTCCTGCCCAGATGAGCTTACAATCAACGAAGGAAAGACAGATGAGTAGTGTGAGAAAGTGANAAAACTGCTTTTTTGACTACTCCACTATTCATCCTAAAAATTTCAGCCAGCTCTAGAGAGATGGTTCCTGCCCAGATGAGCTTACAATCAACAAAGGAAAGACAGATGAGTAGTGTGAGAAAGTGAAGTTATGGGGGGAGGGATAGCTCAGTGGTTTGAGCATTGGCCTGCTAAACCCAGGGTTGTGAGTTCAATCCTTGAGGGGGCCACTTAGGGATCTGGGGCAAAAATTGGTCCTGCTAGTGAAGGCAAGGGGGCTGGACTCCATGACCCTTCAGGGTCCCTTCCAGCTCTATGAGATAGGTATATCTCTATATATTATTAAGTAGAATTATCCCCATTTTACAGATGGGGAACTGAGTCAGAGAGACTAAAGGTAAAATTTTGAAAAGTACCTAAGTGATTTAGAAGCATAAGTCCCATCTTCAAAAGTGCCCAAGTCACTTTGTCACTAAAGTCCCATTGAAAGTCAATAGGTTTCTAAGTGAGATTGATGCTTCTGAAAATGGGACTTACACTCCTAAATCATGTAGGAATTTTTAAAATTTGACCTTAAGTGACTTTTCCCAAGGTGACTCTGGAACTTTGTGGCAGAGGCAAGATTTGAACCCAGGTCTCCTGAGACCATCATGCCATTGCTTCAAGTATAAGAGCTGTCGCTCATGAAAAGTATAGCTCTTTTTGCAGATGGTTGGCCTGGAGAGACTATAGGCATGGCCATGGTTGTGGTATTTTGTCTGCAGCGGAGGCAGTCAGGGAGTGCAAAGGTGATTTAGCTGGGCTTGGTGATTTGGGAGATATTGATTCTCAGGAGAGATGAGGACCAAATTTGTACACTGGACTTGACACAATGGTCTTGGAGAAATGTGGGCCTGTTTCCAAACTTCAGGATGACCCAGAGATCATATCTCCAAGTCTTAGTTCATCAGAATCCATTCAACTAACCCCAAGGGTTGGATATTTAGGGTTTCCAGAGACTGAAGGGAGGGGAGATGCCTCAGGATTGGACAGTATCAGGAGTCATCAGGGGATGGAAGTGGGCTACAGAGGGGATTGCAAGGGAGCCAAGACCAATTGATGATCATAAGTAAGGCTAAGATTTTGTCACTTTAGTAAAAGTCACAGACAAGTCGCGGGCAATAAACAAAAATTCACAGGAGCTGGGGGTTCAGGGGCACACAGCTCCAGCTCCAGCCCAGCCAAAGCCTCAGGGATAGGGGTGCAGAACCCGAGCTTCCGCTAAAGCCGTGGGTTGGGGACATACAGTCATGGCTCCGCCCCCACTGCTGACAGCTGAAGCCGAAGTCACGGAGGTCCGGTAAAGTCATGTGTGCCCAAGGGAAGGGGGTCATATGTGTCTGGGTGCCAAGGATCTCTTTGTATCGGCGTATTCTTGGGTGGTGGCAGGAGTGCGGCAGTGGGTCTGCAAGTCCTTGATAGGTTCTCAGGTCAAGAGGAAACTTTCTTCTCTTTAAAAGAGGGCGGTTTGTTTTGCCGTCTCTAATTGCACAATTCTCGCTGCGTAAAGTTGCACCTTTCCCAAAGGAGTATCTTTTTTTTAAATTCAGGAACCTAGTGTTACTCAATGGACTTCACCCTGCAGGCTAGGTGGAATTTCAAAGCACCAGGACTGTTTTCTCTTTCATTTGTCCCCGGGATTTATATATAATCCGAGTCCAAATTTCATGGTTCGGTCCCATCTCTAACTCAGACTTTCCCCTTCCCTGCCATGAAAACCCAGCATTCCATCTGTAGATGCAAATCCTGCCTTATATTTTCCTTCGGAGACCTCCAAGTGCTCCTAAACCAGCTGAACTCTCTCCAAAGAAAGAAGAAAGCTGTTTACTCTTTGCTCAATGCAGCCACGACCTGATCCGTTGCCTGAGTGTGAAATCCAGCAGGCTGGCTGGTTTTATTAGATTTTCTTTTGAGAAAGAAAGAAAGAAACAAAGAAAAAAAGAAAGAAAGAAGCTCTCCACAGGGACAGTGCTGTTAAAATATTCCACGTTACCTTGACTGCAAAGACTTGCTGCGACCTTGATATTTTCCCCTCTGTCACTCACCCTCCTAATGGGAGCTCACTTGACCTACTGCAGTTTATGTGTAGAACTTTAAGCCACTGCACATTGCCTGCAGGCATTCATTATTTATGTATTAGCCTCTTGGCATTTGTCCCGATTTCCCCTCCCGCCCCCCGCTTACCCGGTCGTGGAGAAGAAGTTACATTGCAGCACCTGGGTTGCTGTCTTAGCTCTGCAGGCTGGGACTTTTTCATCTAGAACAAACTTGTTGGCTGGGCTTCTGCCCGCCCTGTCCAAATCTTGTCTCCCTGGTATCTGCTGTGTAGTAGCCACCACACCATTTCTCGCCCCCCGACACAGAGAAGAATTCTGCAGAATCAATCTGCTCCGTTATAGCTGGAGATGACCTTGGGAAAAGGTTTAATTGAGGCATGTGGTCATTATGCAAAAACAAAACCCCCACACACACTCACCCCAATGGGCTACATAAGTTAGATTGATCTGAAAATGAGCAAGGACTGACATTTTCAATTGAGCTGAAGTATTCAATCTTTAAAGAAACCACAGCACTGAGAGATGCAAATTCTATTACACAACGTTCTGATTAATGCCCTCCTTGGATTACTCAAGCTGAAAGCCAGGATTTTCAGATGGGACCAGTGAACTTTGGATGTCCAGCGTGAAATCTGGCTATCCCCACTCTGCCTGAGCACCAGCACCCGGAACAAGAATGCTTCCTGCTCTTAAGTTTAGTGTAGATTTATTTGTGATTTATACAGCACCATCGGTGGGCATGGCACTTTAAAACGATGCAGTCCCTGACTAGGAGATCTTATAATATAAGATCTGTAGGGTAGATCCCTGATTCTGGGGCCAATCGGGAGTCAGTTTAGCAGCTGGCACAAGTTAGAGCAGCTGCCATGTCCAGTCACGTCCCCTCCCACCCAAGGCCATGCCCCATGTATGCCCCCTATCTCACAAAGGGATACCCCTACACAAGGGAAATCCCCAGCTAAGGCAGCCAGGATGGAAGAGGGAAGATCTGGCCCTTAGAATTGTGCATCCACTTTTAGAATGAGTGCAAAAGAGGAAAGTTACACACAGAGTGTGACCACTGCTAGGGACAACAAAAAGTGATTGCAGAGCATCTTTATCCCTTTGAGGTATTTCCTTGATTCACCCCTGCGCTGTGCGATGGCTTGAAACGAGACCCATCATACAACACAAGAGACTTATTTCAGGGAGAAAGCTGGCAAGATGTGAGTCCAGACGTTGGTCACTGGAAGCTAAATCGCCGTGGTCTGGTTTCAAGACTTGCTTACAGTAGGAGCTCTACAAAAAATCAGCCAGAACCAGGAGTATTTTGCTCACCTACATAGATATTCACAAAGTTACTGGAGGAGGGGTGGCTGCCCTTATAACCCTTAGCCCAGTGGTGAGGGCTCTCTCCTGCAATGTAGGAGACCCCAGTTTCACTCCCTTCTCTATATGAGGCAGAAAGAAACCTGGATCTTCCACATCCATATGAGTGTCCTAACCACTAGGTTAAAGGTCATCCGAGAAAGTTGCCTTCCACTTTGTGAATCTAGTTTGTCATTTCCTTTGTTTTTATATTAAAAAGAAACTAAACTAAATGGTTCATTTTGTGTTGAATTAAATGTTTTGCCCGACCCAAGATAAAAGGGGGGAGGGATTGTCGACTTCTTTGATTCACCAACATTTTTTGAATTTTTGGTTCAAAATGACTTTTTTTCTGATATTTCAGACAGGCCAGTGAACCGAAATGTCACTTTACCCAGCTCCAGTAACGAGGCTGGAAAGAACTTCCTAATACGCAAATGCTGGGCTTTCCAAAAGACAGTTTTGAAGCAGGATCTTGAAGGACTGGATGCGAGAGAGCACTACCGAACTCTGAATTTAGACACGTCCATCCTTGATGCCCAAGGCAGGTTTCCATTGCCCCTTATACGCCTGACAGCATCTCTGACTGCACTGGAAAGACAGGAAAGAGAGAGACATGGGCTAAGACTTTCCAAAGTGTCTAGTATCAGGAGGTAGCTGTGTTAGTCTGTATGCACAAAAACAACAAGGAGTCCGGTGGCACCTTAAAGACTAACAGATTTATTTGGGCATAAGCTTTCATGGGTAAAAAACCTCACATGTCTAGTGCCTCCATTATTTGAGATGTCTGACTTCAGACAGCTCAAAGGAGTCGGATTTTCACAAAGTGCTGAGCACCCATCCTTTGAAAATCAGGCCTTTTTAAAGGGTCTCCAGTTGGCCTTGTGAAGACCATGGCCAACGGGTCTTATGTTAAAAACAAAAACAAAAAAACCCAACCAATGCACTGAAGGAAGCAGTCACTGCTGTCAAAGCCCTCTCTTTGTTCAGTATCCATTCCTACTTCTGGATCTCTGCATGGGACTGAGACCACCATCACAGTAGCAGAACATAAAACAGAGCAAAGGGGAGGACCCTCAAAAGGAAGAAGTGGAATATATTCCACGGGAGAGGTAAGAGTCCAATGTGGATGTTGTGTTGGGGGCCGTGCTCCATTTAAAGTTAGCGCTACCCTAATTGCCTCTTGTTAATTCTTGAGTCTTACAAGAATAATTTAAAAAGAAAGAAAGAAAAAGAACTTGTGGTGAAAGGGGGGGGGGGGAAATCTGGCGCTGACTCTAAGCAATTTGCACCTTGTGCCCAGACCATAACTCTCTGCCTGCAGTGATTCCACACCCCGTGATTTACGTTTGACAGGCCCAAAGTGGTTTGGAAATGGCACGGCACCGAGACCTTGTGGTGAGGCTAACTGATGTTAGAGAAAACAAAACTGAGTTAATTTATGGGAGCGCTCCTTTGCACTGGAACTCCGGGCCAACACAGCTGTCTTCTAGTGGAAAAGTTTTGCAAAAATCCCCCATTCTCTCTCTCTCTCCATCTCTGTCTCACTCTTTTCTCCATTCTCACTCCCCATTCTTTCTGCCGAACCTTTTCACAGCTGAATGAAGACTAAGTTACATTTTTACTAGTGTTTTTGTATCTATTATTAGCCTGGCTAAGAACAATAAAGTTCTGGCTTTGCTCAGTTGCCTCCACTTCCCCCACCGCCCCCCGAAGACAGAACATCCTTTCGCCTAGGAAAACACGCCAAGATTTTCAGAAATGACTAGTGATATTGAGCGCCCAACTTGAGATGCCTTTAAAGGGGCCTGATTTTCAGGAAGTGCTGATCCAACCCCCACATCTCGGAAAATTATTCCCCTTATAGCCATCAAGTTGGGTACCAAAAAAAAAATGGAGGCACCCCACCTTCACTAGCTACTTTTGAAAAAATGATAAAGCTGATAAAGGAATTGCCCCAGGTCAGACTGTGGGAATTTAAATCAGGAAATGTGGCGTTAACATTTTAGTGGTAGCTACAGTCCTATCCTGTATATTAGACAAGACAAACCAGCTGTACAGTTGCAACACAGGCAGAAAGTTGTGAGCTCATGCACACTACTGTAGCTCCTTTGACTTATGCTGATTTTCACCAGCTGAGGATTTGGCTCTTGGCTGTTTTAGTTTCTGTGGCTGCTTTTCAGGTACAACCTTGTGAGGGGGAGGGGAGGAAAGAATCCGAAGAAGGACAAGGAAAGACCTGCTCCTGGTACATGATCAGCAACCTGTTGGGAGCTGCGGCACATCCACCAAGCATTGCAGGGCCTTCTGGATGTGGGATATATATATAGAGAGATAGACCTATCTCATAGAGCTGGAAGGGATCCTGAAAGGTCATCGAGTCCAGCCCCCTGCCTTCACTAGCAGGACCAAGTACTGATTTTGCTCCAGATCCCTAAGTGGCCCGCTCAGGGATTGGACTCACAACCCTGGGCTTAGCAGGCCAATGCTCAAAGCACTGAGCTATNCCAGGGTTGTGAGTTCAATCCTTGAGGGGGCCACTTAGGGATCTGGGGCAAAATTGGTCCTGCTAGTGAAGGCAGGGGGCTGGACTCAATGACCCTTCAGGGTCCCTTCCAGCTCTATGAGATAGGTCTATCTCCATATATTATTATATGAGAAGATAGAGGACAGCGCTCTTACTAGTAGATTATAGCCAATGCTCCTTTTGAATGTTGCTTTTGTTTCTTTCCAATGCTCGGGACAAACCATGGTGCATGTGCGCTTGTGACGCTGAGTGCGGCCTGCGTCTGGGTTAGCAATTGTGCGAGCGTAGTTGTTTGTAAGCACGAGTGAGGCGGTGGGCGTATATAACACACAGCGAGGGGGGAAAAACTCTAATTCTGGGAGAAAGGAGAGAGAGAGACCTTAGAGGCTCCAATGGAGCCACACCAGTTTAAACCAGTTGGAGCTCTGACACCAACGGAGCGACGCCGAATTACATCCGGGAGGATCTGGCACTTTATTTTTAACATTCTCAACCGCCGGTTGGGCCAGGGGAAGAAGCTGTTGGCTGTCCTTGCTGACGAGTGAAAGCTGCGATAGAGCTAATGAGTGGCACCCTTTCCGTGTGAGCCACCCAGCTGATCCAACCTTAAAGCCTCCCTTTCATCCTGCTCTCTCGCTGGCTGGCTGGTACCAGGCCTTGTTAGGACCCACCCCCGTTGTCTCCTATCAAAGAGAGGATGTTAGCTAAGGCCAGGGCTGGGTGTAAAGCCTCAGAGATAGCGCCACTGTCGCCTCTGGCTGTGGGTGCGAAGAGGCAGTATCAGCACCGGGAGAGATAAATAGCTATCCAGTGAGTGACAGTGCAGAGATAGAGCTTGTCTGCGTTGACATGCTGATAACACCCCGCCCTGTCTCTCAGGGAGCACCCTGCTAGGCGGAGGTGAAACACAGAAAGAGACAGGCTCCACTGGCATGACTGCTCCCAGCGACAGTAGTTATTTTGGTGTGCAGCTAAAATAGCTTGAAGTCAACAAGGGTTAATTCACTTGTTTCCATTGGCAGGACTGAAGACCGAGCACTTGAGCCAGCTGAAAGCAGCTGGAGAAAACACTGTAGGAGATAATCCTGTATTCCCCCACACCCCATCCAGACCACGGACTAGCGGAAAAATTGCAGTTGATCTTTTCCAGTTCTCTATGATTTAGCACTGTAGGTCCCTATTAGCAATAGGGCTTTTCCAGTTCTCTGTGAGTTAATGCTGTCCAGCTGACTCTTTAAATCTAGACTGGATGTCTTTCTAGATCAGTTCTAGTTCAACCACACGTGAATGGTCTCCATGCAGGAATTCACTGGGTGAAATGCTATGGCTTGTGTACAGCACTGAACTCATGCCAGGGCATAGGGCAATGGGGCCCGTGTCAAGGTATCAGCATCACAGAAGCTAGAGGGGAAAAGTTGGCTTAGCTCATCCAGTGAAACTTAGTCCCTAAGCGAGGTTGTTCCCGACTGTACATTTCTCCAGCCAGAAGAACCACTCAGCCATACTAGTTTTATGCTATTGATTTCAGTGGAACCCCACAAGTATAAATCTAGCAATTATGATGGGGTGAATCAGGCTCCTAGTGTTTTTGTCCAGTCTAATTTTCAAGATCCTAAACGATGTGTCTTCCACTGCTTTCCCCGGGGAAACTCTCCCATAGCCTTCATGTATCCAGCCTAAATTCTTCTGATCTTCAACCTAAATTTTCCATGTCTCATCCCATTACTCCCAGTCATACCCATAAGAATCACACTAAATGATCCCTCAACCTCCTTAGTGTTAACGTATTTCACGACGATCACCTTTCCTCTTCTTTCTTGGGTCTTCACCAGGCGATGCTGCATCTTTAGCTTTTTAGGTCTTTCCTTAAGAGCTTCCAGATTTCAATCTTCTCGGAGCATCAATATCTTTACATAGTGCTCAGAACTGAACTCAGTATTTCAGGTGCATATACAAGCGTATGGGTCATGATCCAACTCAACAATTTTTTCTATTAATGGGCCCTTAGAGAAGTACTGATACCACCACAGCTGCATAAAAAGGACTTTTAACTCCATGCCTTTGCACGTGTGGTCCCAAATTTCATGGACCCTTCTACTATTCTAATATACCATGGCACACTCATGTCTAATTTCCCATCTACCATCACTACTACATATCTTTCAGTGTAACAGTTTCTCAGATTTTGAGTCACTTCCTCTCTAGATTCATATATTCCAAGGCCAGAAGGGACCGTTGTGGTCTCCTAGTCTGACCTCCTCTAGAGCACAGGCCAGAGAACTTCCCCAAAATAATTCCTAGAGCAGATCTTTTAGAAAAGCATCCAGCCTTGATTTAAAACTTGCCAGGGATGGAGAATCCACCAAGACTCTTGGTAACTTGTTCCAATGGTTAACTACTCTGTTAAAATTTTATTTCTTGTTTCCAGTCTGAATTTTTCTAGCTTCAACTTCCAGCCATTGCCAACTGTATACCAAGATGGACCAGCTTGCATTCTTCCAGATTGAATTTTATTTTGTTATTTTAGGCCCACATTTCTACTCTCTCTCGGGGTAAGCCTACACTGCCACAGCTAGTCTGAGAGCCCAGGTCTGCAGACTCAGACACATGCTACGGCGCTAAAAATAGATATATAGACATTCTGGCTTGGGCTGGAGCTCAGGCTGTCAAGCCTAGGGTGGGGGGCTGGCTTCAGGTTTACACAGAGCGAACCCAAGTCTGTAGACCCTGCCTCTAAAACTCACTGCAGCTTTGCAGTGTAGACGTACCCTACGAGTCTGATCAGTAGCGGCGCCAGCTTTGCCGGCGCCCTAGGCGGCGGCAGGTCCCGCCCCCGAAATCCCGCCCCCAACAGCGGCGGCGGAAGGCCCCGCCCCCAAATTTCTACGGGCGGCGGGGGCGCAGGCGCCCCCAAAATAGCAGCGCCCTAGGCGACCGCCTAGGTCACCTAATGGGAGCGCCGGCCCTGAGTCTGATGGAAGTCAGTGGGAGTTTTTCCATTGACTTCAATGGGTTTTGTATCAGCCCTGTAGTCTCTTTGTATTATTATTAGAATTATGGCTGGTGCTTGCAGTTTTCTCTATTCAATGTCACCTCCAAATGTCATGAGTGGGTTGTTTACTTCATGTTCATTAATGAAGATATTAAATCTGAATGGAGCTAAGGTTGAGTCATGTATTATCCCAATGGCTCCATTGCTGTTAGAGTCAGGTGGGAAATGGTTTTCCCATCCTGCAAGAATTTTCAAGATTTTGAACAAATTTCCCCTCCCAGATCAGGATGAAAAGTCAAGTCTGAAATTTTGCAAATCAAAAATCCCAACAAAAAAACCCACCAAACTTCAAATGTTTCAAATTTGAAATGTTTCATTTTGATCATTTCAACACATTTTGTTCGGATTTTGACTTTTTAAAATTTTTGTTTACTATAAATTTACTTAAATTTCAAAATAAAAAGTCATTTTGAACTGAAAAACAGAGCTTTTTTGTTGAACAAATGTCAAAATGGGACAAAATGTTTATCACCCCCCCCCCCATGGGAAATTCATCAAAACCTCCCCTTTCCTGTGAACAGTTTCAGCTTTTCCAAAACAACATTTTCCTACAAAAGAGGTTTTGTTGAAAAATTCTGGACCAGCTCGAATCTCGATGTGTTTAATCTTTTTTTTATGCTTGCTTAGCCAGTCTGCAGTGTACCTGACCACAATCCAATCTAATCCCAGATGAATTAAACTTTACGGCAAGATTTCATGAAACAATAATAAAATCCTTTGTTAAAATCCAAGTTCATTACATTTACTGTATTTCTTTCATCAAGCCATACAGTGATTCTAATAAAACAATTACATTTCTTTGGAAAGATACAGGGCCTGTGCCTCAGCTGGTATAAATCCGTTGTGTCAATTGACACCATCTAAGGATCTAGCCCTTTTTTTCCCTCTTAAAGGTCTCCACATTATTTGCTGGAGTAATGCTCCTGCAGACACCAAGTCTCTCCTGTTAGTGTTCTGGTTTGAACCTCTGTGTATGATGAGAGCTGATATTTTGCAGGAATTCTCGCATAGTTAAATATTTGAAGGCCTTGAGACATATGTCAAAGGCAGTGGTTCACTGAGTTTTCCATTGGGTGAATCCCTTCAAAAGAGAAAGGCCTTCTCTCCAGTGACCACCCCAATCCCGCACTTCTTCACTTTCAACAAGTTTTTGTGGACCAGCACAAAGCTTTCTATGAATATGAATCATCTGTGCACCAGAGTGACACCAACTGGAAATAGGACTAGTCAGAATTTTAAACACCGAAAGATATTTTTCACTGAAAACCATCAACATTAGTGACCTTTTCTGTTTTGTATGGCGTTTCCTGCAACATTTTTATCAATTTTTTGTCAACATTTTATTGTTTTTAAAATGATTTTCAAAGTCACTATTAACCGGTTTGTTTACCAAAAGCCCAGTTTTCTGTAAGAAAACATCATTTTCGGTAGCAACCACTCTCTTCCCCCAGCCGCATCATGATTTCAAGAACAAAATGGCTAAAAAAAAAAATATATTACAGTTTTGGTAAAAAAAAAAAAAAAGTGAAAATGTCATCACAAATGGGAAAAGGGTCCCACTGGACACTGCAAAGTGAAAACAACTTTGGCCATTTGAAATTATCCATCGAATTGTTTTCCTATTTCTCAGTCATTTGATAGGATCAGACCAAATTCTGTTCTCTCATTGACTCCAGTGGTGACGACTGGTATGAGAAAGGCAAGTCCCTCATGCTGTGACACTTAAGAGATAGATTAAATCTGCACATTTGGTCAATACATTAAATTCAATTACACATATAAACACATTGAAATCAATTAAATTAGACAGGGTGGAGGGTGAATTTGGCCGAGTGTATATTCTTCTGCTAGCGAAATCCAGCCTGTATATTTGCAAGTATGAAAATATGTTTTAAAGCTCAATCTCAGTGTAGCATAAAGGTTGGCGTCCTAAGGAATTTTCTGTGTTTTTTGGCAGCCAGCAGCACCAAGGTTAACCTGATCTTTACCACATAATTTCAATCCAGAGAATGTGATTATAAAACTTTCCCAGCCATGCAGCTCTTTAACCCAAACTCACAATACTGAAGGATGGATGGATTCCATTTTCTGAGTGTATGTGTGTGATGAATTCGATGGTCTTTAGAATCCCCATCATACAACTTTCTTTTCCACAAGTGAATTAGCAGCAGGATAACCAATGGCCAAAATAACTGGATTCATAAGAGCTGCCTTGGATTAATTAGAACTCAATATGTACCTCATAGACCCACCACAGACTTAAGATTGGGGAAAAAAAAAACTCAGCAAAACCCTCCTCTTTTATGCCATTTTGTGGCGCTCAAAACATATTTACGCGATATCGTAATTTTGAAAAATAAAATCAATGTCCGTGGAACAAAATATAGCAATGGATTATTTAAATATAGCCACATATTGCTCCCTCTGGTTTTGAGATTCGGAATGGAAGCCACAAAAACAAAGACATTCAGAAAATCATTCCACCCTACCTCACTTGGGACTTGATCCAATGCCCATTGAAGTCATTGGGAGTATTTCCATTGATTGCAGTGGGCATTGGATCAGGCTTTAGGTCATGCCTAGGTATTTACTTCATATGGTTTGAAAGATTATCCAAGGATCATGAGCTGTATTCCCTAGTGCACAACAGATGATGAAACGACAGCATTATCTTTGAATCCCCTTGCTTTTTTGAGGTTAAAACCAAAGCCTAAACACTACTTCCATTATTTTGGAGCTTAATTTCTAGGGATGGAGAATTCAGTTGAAGTGAGATCAGAAGGACCACCCTGAGCCTTCATCCACAATTGCAGCCAAATAGATTTTGAGGTTCTAAAAAAAAAAAGCTTAGTTACTTTTAATGTCCAATAATTTTTTTTTATCTTCCTTCTCTACATGAGAGGGATAAAAAAAAAAAAGGACCGGTATTAGATCAGATCTGAACAGCCTATCTCCCAATCTATTAGCATCTAATTTCCCAACAATATTCTTCTCACTTCACTTCTTTTTGGTTCCTTTTCCTCAAATCTGGAGTTAAGGGTGTTGCCCTTAAAAGACTCAACGTTTACATTACCACAACATCTGGCCTTTACAACAGTATTTGTGGAATTTCCAAGAATAGCAAATACGGCGATAAAGGGCAAAACCATTGTAGGATGAATGCTGGTTCTTATTGCACCACTGAAGTGAATCAGAAGGTTGATGTTGACTTCAGTGTATGGACAATCAAACATTTAGCTGAGACAGTAGAACTGGCTGAATAGTGAGAGGTGGGGAAAATTGATCAATAATATATGTCGAATGATGTGAAAAAGTCTCAGACAATTATTTGATAAATACGACCCAGTCAGCTAGAGAGCTGGTCAAATCATGCAGCTATTCACAAATAAACATGATTTCACAAATGAAAAATATACCAATGTTCACAATGATTATTACTGGCAACCGATGATTCAATCAGCTTTAATATGCAGTCATTTATCACTGCCCAGGTTATTATACTAGAGAAATCACACCGTGATGTTCAATACCTTGGAAATTTAAACTTTGGGTTTTAATTATTTTATCAATAATTTTTATTTTTTTCTCCAAAATAAAGAGCTTCAAAATTGTCAAAATGTTTCATTTTGACATTTTTTAAATGAAAAATGCCAATGTTCAGATTCGGTTTTGAAACTTAAGATAACTATAATTTTTTTTAAAAATTATTGAAGCAAAATGTTTTGATTGACCCACTTTTGATTGACTCACTTTTTTTTCTTTTTCTTTCTTTGGATTGTCAGTTTGCAAAAGGTTTTGAGATTTAGAATTTTTTTGTCTCATTTGGGACATAATTTGTTGAGGACCAGTCAACATGGTTTTTGTAAAGGGAAATCATACCTCACCAATCTACTAGAATTCTTTGAGGGGGGGGTCAACAAGCATGTGGGCAAGGGGGAATCCAGTGGATATAGTGTATTTAGATTTTCAGAAAGCCTTTGACAAGGTCCCTAACCAAAGGCTCTTAAGCAAAGTAAGCAGTCATGGGATAAGAGGGAAGGTTCTCTCATGGATTGGTAACTGGTTAAAAGATAGGAAACAAAGGGTAGGAATAAATGGTCAGTTTTCAGAAGGGGGAGAGGTAAATAGTGGTATCCCGCAGGGGTCTGTACTGGGACAAGTCCTATTTAACATATTCATAAATGATCTGGAAAAAGGGATAAACAGTGAAGTGCCAAAATTTGCAGATGATACAAAAGTACTCAAGACAGTTAAGTCCCAGGCAGACTGCGAAGAGCTACAAAAGGATCTCTCATAACTGGGTGACTGGGCAACAAAATGGCAGATGAAATTCAATGTTGATAAATGCAAAGTAATGCACATTGGAAAACATTATCCCAACTATACATATAAAATGATTGGGTCTAAATTAGCTGTTACCACTCAAGAAAGAGATCTTGGAGTCATTGTGGTTAGTTCTCTGAAAACTTCCACTCAATGTGCAGCAGCAGTCAAAAAGCTAACAGAATGTTGGGAGTCATTAAGAAAGGGATAGATAATAAGACAGAAAATATCATATTGCCTCTATATAAATCCATGGTATGCCCACATCTTGATTACTGCGTGCAGATGTGGTCGCCCCATCTCAGAAAAGATATATTGGACTTGGAAAAGGTTCAGAAAAGGGCAACAAAAATGATTAGGGGTATGGAATGGCTGCCGTATGAGGAGAGATTAATAAGACTGGGACTTTTCAGCTTGGAAAAGAGACGACTAAGGGGGGATATGATAGAGGTCTATAAAATCATGACTGGTGTGGAGAAAGTAAATAAAGAAGTGTTATTTACTCCTTCTCATAACACGAGAACTAGGCGCCACCAAATGAAATTAATAGGCAGCAGGTTTAAAACAGACAAAAAGAAGTATTTTTTCACACAACGCACAGTCAATCTGTGGAACTCCTTGCCAGAGGATGTTGTGAAGGCCAAGACTATAACAAGGTTAAAAAAAGAACTAGATAAATTCATGGAGGATATGTCCATCAATGGCTATTAGCCAGGATCGGCAGGGATGGTGTCCCTAGACTCTATTTGCTAGAAGCTGGGAATGGGCAGCAACAGGGCATGGATCACTTGATGATTACCTGTTCTGTTCATTCTCTCTGGGGCACCTGGCATTGGCCACTTCTGGAAGACAGGATGCTGGGCTAGATGGACCTTTGGTCTGACCTAGTATGACCTTTCTTATGACAGGATGAGATTTCAAAATCTCAGAAATTTTCTCAGGACAGAAAAAAACAGTTCCCACTCAGCTTTAACTATTATTTTGTAAGATAGTGGTAAGATACCTACTAAGTATTTTATAGGAATATAAATATATCTAGTATACATCTGTCTCTCTCTCTCTCTGTCTCTCTCTGTCTGTATATATACATATACACCTCTACCCCTATATAACGTGACCCGATATAACATGAATTTGGATATAACGCGGTAAAGCAGTGCTCGGGGGGGGGGGGGGGGGGGGGGG